>CM056205.1:53435584-53698084 GCA_029692085.1 Gymnothorax javanicus | reverse complement strand
GCAGTTTTGCTGCTGCACAATATCACAAATATCACCAACAATGTACAATCTTACTGGATTGTACAAGACCCTGCGATGCAGCTAGCCTAATTTGACGTCTGCATTAGCCAGCTAGCCAGCTACTGAGCTACATGAAAAATGGGCTGCTGAACAGGTTTCATGCAGCTCTGTAGCTAGCTAGCTGGCTACTGTAGACCTCAAATAAAGGTATACACAGCTTACATTAGTGCAGTACACTCAAACTGAGCCTGAAACACAAAACAAACCTCGCTAGCATAACTATTGGTGAAATCAGGCCTTTATTAGGCTTTGACTGAATCACTAATAATTTTATTAACGTGCTGGCTAGCTTGGTTGGCAAGCTAACTGATAGAAGCAAAGTGGAGTCCTAGCGGATTGTACAGGACGGTGCGATGCAGTACTTTTTTGCATTGTAGTTTACTATGATGCAGCTTCACAGATTTTAATCAGCTCATCTGCTACTTTATATGTTTTAATGTGCAAAGTTAACAGGTTATGGCTAGAACCATTCTTGAGACATCGAGTACGAAAGGATCGTGACTCACCCACTCACTCACTTCCATTATGGCCATATTAGCCCGCTATCGCAGGGAAAAGCGCATTCACCCTGCGCTGCTTTAGCCTTTCTCTTTAGCAGTGCGCCCCCTGCGCGTAACAGTCCCGAATGGTGTGTCCCGTCAGAAACAGCAGCAGTCCTGCAGCATCATCCACAGCCTGAGAGAGAGCCAGCAGCAGGAGCTGAGCCGCTTCCTCAACCCGCCGAGCATCGAGACCACGCTGCCCAGCGAGGACGCTAACGCGCATAACCAGGACAACTCCGCCCAGCCCGAGGTACCGCACTACAGCGCACTGCTCCACACGCAGGCTTTTATAAATCCGCCGCTTCCAATCACCAGTGCTGATTGTGTCATCAGCATTAGAGTGTTCAGATAGGAACGTTCCATTCACAGGTTTTTATATCATTACGGTTAAAGGCTATTTCTGTGGACACCCCATAATTTCAATATGATCAGTTGACTTATGTGGACAGAGTGGTGCACCTTATTACAGTATATTTGCTAGTCATTGATAAAATTCTAAATAAATCTACGTATTCATGAGTAGGCCCTGAATAATTGTATTGTGATTTCTTAATGGCTTATGTAGAAAGCATGTTATCTCCAACTTGAATGCTTGTTATTACTGTGGTGAATGTGTGCTATTTCCATGTTAGGTGGCTGTTATTTTTGTGATGAAGGTTTGTTATTTCCGCAATGAAGGCATGTTATTGCTGTGGTGAATTTGTGTCATTTCCACGTTGATGTTGTGTTTTCTCAATGTGTTGAAGGCGTGTTATTTTTACGTTGACGGCTCATTATTTCCCTGATGTAGGCATGTTATTACTATGGTGAATCAGTGTCATTTCTCTGTTTAAGTCACGTTATATCCATTTTTTTTTCTTTGTTGAAGGTGTGTTATCTCTGTGTTGAAGGCGTGTTACTGCCATCTTGAAGGAGTGTTATTGCCATGTTGAAGGCATGTTTTGCATGTTCTCTGATTGATCCCAGCAGATTGGCAGCCTGCAGCAGTTGCTAAGCCCAACACTGTCCGATCGAGGCGGGTACCGGCAGGACTCCACCGAAATCGGCAAGCCTCAGAGGAAGCTGGGCCAATGGCGTCTCCCAGCAGGTGAGAACACCGCCCTATCCCTGTTCTTCATTCATCACCCCCTTATCTCTATCCCTATTTCGCATTCCTCATAGCCTTATGCCTATTTCACATTCCTCACAGCCTTATCCCTATTCCTCATTCCTCATTGCCCTATCCCGCATTCCTCACTGCCCTATCCCTATTCTGCATTCCTCACGGCCCTATCCCTATTCCACATTCCTCACGGCCCTATCCCTATTCCTCAGTCCTCACGGCCCTATCCCTATTCCACATTCCTCACGGCCCTATCCCTATTCCGCATTCCTCACGGCCCTATCCCTATTCCGCATTCCTCACGGCCCTATCCCTATTCCACATTCCTCACGGCCCTATCCCTATTCCACATTCCTCACGGCCCTATCCCTATGCTGCATTCCTCACGGCCCTATCCCTATTCCACATTCCTCACGGCCCTATCCCTATGCTGCATTACTCACGGCCCTATCCCTATTCCACATTCCTCACTGCCCTATCCCTATTCCACATTCCTCACGGCCCTATCCCTATTCCACATTCCTCACGGCCCTATCCCTATTCCGCATTCCTCACGGCCCTATCCCTATTCCACATTCCTCACGGCCCTATCCCTATTCCTCAGTCCTCACGGCCCTATCCCTATTCCACATTCCTCACGGCCCTATCCCTATTCCACATTCCTCACGGCCCTATCCCTATTCCTCACGGCCCTATCCCTATCCCTATTCCACATTCCTCACGGCCCTATCCCTATTCCCATTCCTCACGGCCCTATCCCTATTCCACATTCCTCACGGCCCTATCCCTATTCCGCATTCCTCACGGCCCTATCCCTATTCCACATTCCTCACTGCCCTATCCCTATGCTGCATTCCTCACGGCCCTATCCCTATTCCACATTCCTCACGGCCCTATCCCTATTCTGCATTCCTCACGGCCCTATCCCTATTCCACATTCCTCACGGCCCTATCCCTATTCCGCATTCCTCACGGCCCTATCCCTATTCCGCATTCCTCACGGCCCTATCCCTATTCCTCATTCCTCACGGCCCTATCCCTATTTCCTCACGGCCCTATCCCTATTCCACATTCCTCACGGCCCTATCCCTATTCCACATTCCTCGGCCCTATCTCTATTCCATTCCTCCACGGCCCTATCCCTATTCTGCATTCCTCACGGCCCTATCCCTATTCCACATTCCTCACGGCCCTATCCCTATTCCACATTCCTCACGGCCCTATCCCTATTCCACATTCCTCACTGCCCTATCCCTATTCCACATTCCTCACGGCCCTATCCCTATTCCACATTCCTCACGGCCCTATCCCTATTCCACATTCCTCATGGCCCTATCCCTATTCCTCATTCCTCACGGCCCTATCCCTATTCCACATTCCTCACGGCCCTATCCCTATTCCCCATTCCTCACGGCCCTATCCCTATTCCACATTCCTCCGGCCTATTCCTACATTCCTATCCCTATTCCTCATCCCTATTCCTATTCCATTCCTCACGGCCTATCCCTATCCCATTATTCCTATCCCCATTTCCTCACGGCCCTATCCCTATTCTATCCTCACGGCCCTATCCCTATTCCACATTCCTCACGGCCCTATCCCTATTCTGCATTCCTCACGGCCCTATCCCTATTCCACATTCCTCACGGCCCTATCCCTATTCCACATTCCTCACGGCCCTATCCCTATTCCACATTCCTCACGGCCCTATCCCTATGCTGCATTCCTCACGGCCCTATCCCTATTCCACATTCCTCACTGCCCTATCCCTATTCCTCATTCCTCACGGCCCTATCCCTATTCCTCAGTCCTCACGGCCCTATCCCTATTCCGCATTCCTCACGGCTCTATCCCTATTCCGCATTCCTCACAGCCCTATCCCTATTCCGCATTCCTCACGGCTCTATCCCTATTCCACATTCCTCACGGCCCTATCCCTATTCCGCATTCCTCACGGCCCTATCCCTATTCCCCATTCCTCACGGCCCTATCCCTATTCCGCATTCCTCACGGCCCTATCCCTATTCCGCATTCCTCACGGCCCTATCCCTATTCCGCATTACTCACGGCTCTATCCCTATTCCACATTCCTCACGGCCCTATCCCTATTCCGCATTCCTCACGGCCCTATCCCTATTCCCCATTCCTCAAGGCTCTATCCATATTCCACATTCCTCACGGCCCTATCCCTTTCCACATTCCACATTGCCCTATTCCTCATTTCTCTCCTGCCTGTGCTAATGCCCTGTCCCTGCCCTATTGGACATTCCATATTACAGCCTGCAGTCAGACACACGTCAGCACTGCCTAACTAGCATATCACACAAGAAATGTATCAACTGTTCAGCCAATAAGAGAAAAGGCCAAAAGTTTAGACCGAATGAGCACCATTAATGACTGACAACAAAGAGGGCAGCAACTGGAAGGGCATAATGGGCTTTTAGATCACATCATTTCCATATTGTGTTTTTCAATTATTAAAATATAAATCGTTCATACTGTGATTGCCATAGGGAATTAAAATTAATAACTAAAAACGATGCTATTTAACGTCTTGAACCCAAGCACTTCGCAACAAACACCATACGAGGGCACGCTAACCATGTAGTTGCATGGTCGCATTGCAAACCTTTTTAACGGGCAGAAACTCAACTAAATGCTCATGATCACTTTTACTCACTACATTTCACATGTGACTTTGTCTTCAGCAGGACGGACCAGTGTGAAGTCCGTGGTGTGTAAGATGAACCCGGTGAACGACGAGGCGTCCTCAGGCTCGGAGGTGAAGAAGTGGTGGACCCGGCAGCTCACGGTGGAGAGCGACGAGAGCGGCGATGACCTCATCGACATTTAAAGAGTCTCCTGTGGCTGGAGGGCAGTGAACTGAAGGACAGCAATCAGAGATGCTGACAGGAAATGCAATCCTGGTCTATTAGGCGGCACAGTAACTAACTGTGCCTCATCTGTTTTTTGTGTGTGTGTGTTTGTCTATATGTGTGTGTGTGTGTGTGTGTGCGCGTGTGCATGCATTTTTGTGTGGCATTCATGTGTGCTCTGCCAAAATGTGCCTACATGTGTGCACCGGTGTGTGTGTGTGTGTGTGTGTGTGTGTGTGTGTGTGTGTGTGTGTGTGTGTGAGTGTGTGCATAGGTTTTTGTGTGGCGTTCATGTGTGCTCTTCTTGAATGTGTGCACATGTATGCACCTGTCTTTGTGTGAGTGTGTGTGTGTGTGTGTGTGTGTGTGTGTGCATGAGTTTTCGTGTGGCATTCATGTATGGTCTGTGTGAATGTGTAAACTCGTGTGCTCTGACTGTGAGTGTGTATGTGCAAATGCACAGTTGTGAATGAGAGAGAGTGCATGTGTTTTGTGTGTGTGTGTGTGTGTGTGTGGGTGTGTTTTGTTAATGTGTGCCGAGTTCTGCTCTTTCACAGTTGTCTTGTTATACCTGAGGGGTGTTTCCAGTGAAGTGTGACGGTGTTTCATCCCGTTTTCGCTGTTTGCTGTTTCACTGTGTACATCTGCCGGGTGTTTGTGCAAAGCTCATTTAAACACCTGTAATGGCAGGAGCGTTTCCTCCTCGGGCCGGTGTCAGGAGATAAATGCTCAGTATAAGTGAGCCTGTTGTGCCATTATTGCAGTGGAGCCTTTAAACCCCATCGCCAACAAACACAGCAATATCCGCAATAAACGCAACATTTGCCAAGAGTCGCCCTGAAGGCCTTGGGTGGTCACATGCTGTGGTGGAGCCAATCAGAGACCAGGATTGGATTCTGGTTGAAGCAGCCACAGAAGTTTGCTGCAGAACTGCTCAAATGGTCCTTCAATTTATTTCAATTTATTCTCTTTTGTGCTATAACTTATCAGCAGTTGTGGATTGTGCCATTACCTTATCCTCCTCAGTCTTTTCTGAAGCTTATGTAGCAACTGAACGGGAACCATCTCAATCTGCTGCAAATGGCAATATGGCAACAGTCTTATAAATTTAAGTCTACAGATGATTGATTTAGCCTCTCTGTTATAAGCATTAATCTGAATGTTCTTGTGTCCTGTGTTAACATGTTTTGTGAGTTCTAATTCATGTAATGCAGATTTTTAATGGTTAGAGTTGGAAAGAAATAAAAAATGACTGTTGGCATTGTAAGTATGGAGGAAAAAGATATTTTTGATTCTCATACTGCAGACTCTTGGGTAGGGATTGTCATGGTTCTGTATAGCTGAGAATGGCTAGTGCTCCACACTCCCTCTGGTAGTCAGGTGTGAGGATGGTCCAGCCAATCAGCAGCAGTAACTGTTTGGTAATTACTGAGGAGGTAGGAAAACCTGGGCTGGAGTTGGATCAGAGGATCAGATGTGATGATCCCTGCTCCACAGAATGTATGAATTGATTTATTTCAGGAGTTTCAAACTCCAGGCCTGTAGACCTGCATTGTGCGCTGATCACAGCCGTCTTAAGTGGCCACAGACTTTGTTCTGAAGGTACTGATTGGCTGCTGATTGGCTGAAGACCTCCAAAGCCTGCGGACGCTATGGCCCTCCAGGGCTGGAGTTTGACGCCCCTGACTTATATGATGGATTGATTAGTACAAGCCATAAAGGAGCAGTCTCTCTGCTGGAGGTTGTTCTGGTGAGAGACCAAAATCACCTTGAAAAATGTATTGTGGTTTGAAAGTATACAGTATGTATATTCAGTATATAGAATAGCTCATATATTATTATATAGACAATTAATATAAGATTAAATAAAGATGTATTGATTTCAATAAAAAAATGGTGTTTTTCATTTTGTTAAACCTGTTTCATTCACTGTAGCACATTCATGACATATTGTTCATTTCTCATATTTGTACCTGGCCAGTAGCAATGCGATAAATCATAACATGAGCTCTCTGAACGTGATCACTGTCTACACTTTCTATTCAGGGCTTCTGAGTATAATGCTTTTGATTTATACAATACATATGGAAGATAAAATGGGATTCTCTCCCTCATTTAAAATGGTAGCCTTTTCTCTTTTTTTTTCTAGAATTCTGTATGAATAAATATTGAATTTTGCCGCAAGAACACATCTTAACTCTTTTCCCTATAGACCCCCCCCTCCCTCTATCCATAATGACTACAAATGTCCCCCCCAGGGAAAAGGTCCATTGATATACATATAGGTGTCATATGTAGTCATTATGGGGAAACGAGTTAAAAAATTAACGTCATGGCTAGATTAAAGTGGGAGCAAAAAGAAAATTCAATATAAAGGGAATATTCCTGACACCTGGTGAGAGCTGTCATTTTTTTTTCTTCACAATCCAGTTTTCAGCTTTCAGCCTCCTCTCAGATGGAGTTTAAAGGGACATTATCATGGTACAGCAAGTCACACTCAAGAGCTGCACAAATATACAAAAGCAATCACGTTTGGGAAATTTTTCATGTGGGGTCATCCTTTCGAATTGTTGAGATGTTTTTTGATAAGTTCATGCAACGCGCCATTACACTTCTAGCAGATTGTATTTTTGAGGAAATACCGGTAGGGGCGTTGTGAATAGTGACGTCATCCTGGCTCACTATGGCTGTCGTTTTCATCTGTATTGCATTCACGCGTTATGCATTGTGATGATAATACTTGAACATTATACGTCTTTTGTGTGATATCCGGCTATTATAATGAATCGCCTGCCTTGAAAGAAAGCAGGTAAGTTTGATGCACCTAGATAGATCGCCTATTATAATGAATCGCCTGCCTCTCAGGTAAGTTTGATTTCCTACAAACTATGTCTGCATGACTGACATACAAACATGCATGACTAATGACACAAACACACTGTGTAGTACGGTAGCCGACCCGGGGATGTACATGATATAAGGGATCTTTTGAGTAAGCGTGTCACATGAAAGTTATGAAACGAGTTGAGTAAATTTTGCGTTTGTTGTGAGCTTTATGTTTGTACTGAACTACATCACTCTGATACGCTGTAATGAGTCACAGACATTCACGGTTGAACTTGCCATGGTTTTTAAATTCACTGTCAACATTGATTAGCCAGCTAGCTAACAAACTAATGTAACATATTTATGGAAAAGTACTCCATGCACTCTGGCTAGCTTGCTAATTTCATAAAAATTGCGGTGGAAAGACGGCGATTGTACTGTGTGTATGCTGTATGTAGCGTTTATGCAGAGCAGCCAGAGTAACGTCACAGCTAAGGGCCGAAAAAGAAACTGCCCTGATAAAATGGCGCGCCCGATTCAAGGGAGAATAGCCTGTTTGCTTGCACCCTTTGTTCAATATTTGAATTTCATGGGGGTTGAATCACCTGGAACAGGTTAGAAGTTGAATGTATTGTTATCTGGGAATGATTTAAGCGGCAAATTGTTTTTGGATTATAATGTCCCTTTAACGTACAGGTGGTGTGAGTTATACACTTAAACATCTGCTGTTTTAGATTTACTCCTTCACTAAGACAGCGGATGTGCCCATGCCAAAATTTCATCATTTGGTGGGTGACCTATATTTTGGAAGCTTGACAATCCAGAGTCTCAAATGTATGTGCTTATGACTGAACTTAATGTGTAAGTGTTCTGCTCTTTCACATGGGTAATAAGTTTCTCAAGAAATCTCGGGATGGAAGGGGTCAAATGCTGCCAAGAGGGAATCATGGAGGACACACCTTTAGTTGGTTGCATATTTTTTTTAAAACACCGCTTGCCCAATTCAGTTTTATTTTCAATCATTCACTATCAGCTTTTGGTCAAGTCTTCAGAGAGATCAGGAAATGTTATTGAGGGGTTTCTACATTGAGGCACATTGTGAAGTTCTGTTGTAAATCAGCACATCTGACGCGCACTTTTTCTAGAAAACTGAATTTATTGTGCGTGCAGAGTTTGCCTTTGCTGCAAGATGGGTGATGCTTCCACTGTCATGTCGCTGTCACGCTCTCCCAGCACGGATCTGCCGCAGATGTTGGCACATCCTGTTTGTGGATCGCCGGCTATGCAGAGTGGCGTTTGAATGGAGCGGAAATGATTTAGACTCGGTGGGGATTTACGGACCATTAGAGAACAGCCCACTTTACAGACAGTCAAGGATTTGTCTGCCTGTGAGGTGGGCCGTATGATTATTATGTTCCTTTCCTTTCAAATGTCAAACTGGATTTGAATGGGAAATTACGAGCTTCCATGAGAGGGTTTCAGTAATAAGAAAGAGATGGAGGGGTGGAAAAGCCATTTGTCTTCGAACAAAACAGCTGCTCAGCTGGGGAGAGAAACGACGTCTCAGTCTGTCGTGACTCAACTGGTCGATAACATACTGCCACCCAGTGGACAGAAATTATATTACTGTTTTTTCAGGTTCAGGATGGCAGTTTTTTTCAGAAAAGTAAACTCCTGAAAATGTTTTCTGACTACTTTTCTTTGAATGCTCTCCACTCTTCAACTCAAACACAAATCTTGCTCATTTAGGTGTTTACCATTATGCTCATACACAACCCTAACCTTAACCCCTAACCCAAAAATAGCTCAATTTCCTCATGGGGACCTGAAAATGTCCCCATAATGATAAAGAAATCTAGAATTCCATGTCTTATGAGGACATTTTGTTCCCACAAGGGAAGGTAAACATGGACTACACGCACTTTCTTTAGTATTTCTCCTGTCCCCATGTAACCAAAGTAATATCAAAAGACAATCAATAGAGACACATAGTACAAAATGAAGTTACTAAGTTAACTTTAGGTTCGGGAGCAGGGCCATGCCTCAACTCCACCTTCAATCACTGGACAAGCCTATTTATGCATGTTCAACCCCTTTCTCTCCGTTTGACTCAGATCTCTCGACCCACACACCCCTCTTCCCCTCACCTCCATCTATCTCCTTCCTTATCTCATCCCTTCATCCTCGTCCAATCATCCTCATCCCTTCCCACCCACATCCCTCCCCACATCCCTTCATCCTCTCCCATTCATCCTCATCCGTTCCTACCTCATCCCACCCACATCCCTTCCCTCATCCCTTCATCCTCTTCCCACTCATCTCCTCCACTTCAACCCGATGCATACCTCTCTCATGTCTCTTCCAGGTACCGTCTGGGGGGCTTGACGTCAGCTCAGCTGGATAACGCCGAGATGGAACCCCCACACAGAGTCTCCTCCACCCAGTCATCAACATGTCCTCCAGACAACCTCAACAAACATCCCTCTTTCTCTTCCATACCCACCCTCTCAATCCCTCAATTCATTTAACCTTTAACTTCACCTTGTTGTGGTGTGGTCCTTGCTAGTGAAATAATGATGTTGAATCTCTATAAGCTGGAGTTGACTAACTTGGACACAAACCTGTATGTATGAGAAAAGGATTGCCAGTTATTAAAGCACGCTATTTTTCCAATCAACCTTGGATGGATTATTCATCTCTCCTACTAATGACACACACACACCATCTACAGTGAGGCTGAAACGTCAGATTTATTAAGATCCTGTCCATCTGCATTAATTTGTCATCATTCAGGTACAGCCCATCAACACATTTTGCACTCCTTGAAGCAGGTCTGGTGCAGTTAGAGTAACGTTTCCATTTGTGTCCTCCATAAATCATGAGCGTTATGGAGAACCTCATCTCATGCCCGTGTGATCGCAGCCATTACATTACATATAAAATTACAATTAATCTACGTTAATCGTGTCACTATTTTGTCTTTATGGCAGCTTGCAGGTTATTTCTCATTTGAAATGTTCTATGTATTCAGTTACAGGTTGCACTGACCCACTTAAATATAAATCTATTCAGTTCATTCAGGTGATTCTTCAACAATGAAAATACTCTTTTTGTCTATTTAAAGCTATTGACAAATAAGAAAAACAGCAATATTTTTTGTCTCAGATACTATTTTGGGTCAATATAATTCTGTTATCAAATTTTCCTATGGAGAAATATTAAGATTTTGACTGGTCAACCAACTTGATGCAACCATATTCTGAAAGGAAATGTGTTTCAGGCAAGACACTTATGCCAGACTTAAGAGCCATTCCATGAGAAAATGGCACTTTTTGAAGAAGTTGAGGGGTTGACCGCCCTGGAATTGAATGAAACTTGGCACATAGGTAGATATGGGTGTCTCTCAGTAAAAGCCAAATTTTTAGCTCTGTATCCTGCCGGCGGCGCCACCTGGAAACCACTAAAGTAGCTCAGTTTTGTCGTCCAGAACCTGTTGATACCACATTTTACCTCAGCTATCATGACTTAAGGGTACACAGTACCAAATATGTTATACTTTTATCATGACCTGTGACACTTCAAGTCCAGTTAGACATCAGCACCACGTTGTGGCCAAGCTGGGTAACTACGGAGAATTTCAGATCTCTATCTTGTTGGGTAAACAAAATAATGCCACCTTAAACACAGGCATAATCTGCTATGAAATGGTGCGTTTTGAGTTTTCCTCCAACTTTGGCCCCGTCTAGCTTGGAAAGTGTAGATAATACCAAAGAAATGCTTGGTTTTACTGAAAATAGAGTTCCAAAATCACAATAAACAGCATTTACATATCTGGGTTATTGAGAAAATATACTGTAAACATGCAACAAAAATTAGTTTCAACCATCTTTCCGGTCATCCATTGCACTAACCCAGCAAGATGCCAAAGTACTATTCACTGAAAATGATAGTGCTGTGGTGAGTTAACTTATATAAAAACATTCTAGATTGGTATATGTCTGGGATATTATTTTATTTCCATTGCCATTTTCAATTTTTATTGTTATTTCTCAAATAATTCCGGCTCAATTTCATAGTTACCCAGCTTGGCCACTATGTGGTACTGATGTCTAACCACACTTGAAGTGTCTCAGTTCATGATAAAAGTATAGCATATTTGGTACTGTGTACCCTTAAGTCACAATAGTTGATGTAAAATGTGGTGTCAACAGCTTTTGGACGACAAAACAGAGCCACTTTAGCGACTTCCACGTGTTGCCACCGGCAGGCAAACTTCAACGTGGCTGGCAAAGTGAGATACGGGCTTTATCTGTGGGACACCCATATCTACCTATGTGCCAAGTTTCATTCAGTTCCAGGAGGGTCAACTGTGCTCCGTATGTCAGTCTCTCGTGGAATGGATCTTAACCATTTAAATCTAAACAAAATGCATTTGAGTTTGGCGGTGACTCTGCTCGAGTGATGCTCAGGAACAATCTGAGGGAGCATGACACAGACAGTCCCTGAGATCACAACCACCTCGGCAGAGCCTGAGAGCCAGAGCCTCTTTACATTTAAATTGCTGAAGACAATATGAGCAGATAGTGCTTACAATGAAGAATGTTATTTATGGAGGAGGAGGCTGGGGAGTGTCGAGATATGATACGGGTCTTTAGTTGGCCAGAGAAGGTGCGGTATAGAGGGCACGGAGCCAGGGAAATGACTGAACAATGCCTTGGTTTAAATACTCACCAACTGGGTGGGAGATGCTAAAGTCAAGAATGATTGGATGGGAAGGGGCTTGTGACTAGACCTGACTTAAGTGCCTGCTTGAACTTATGCTGAAGCTCCAGTTTTTGCACTACATAAAACACTGCACGATTGATTAAACTTTAACCAAAACAAAATCTTATAAAAAGTGTGCAGATACTCTGCGGCGCAGCTGTGGATGCAAATGCTCTGTATGTCATGACCAGAAAGGAATTAAAGCATAATAGTTCCATGGAGAAAGACACCCTGGCCCGTGTTCTGAAGTCAGGTCTAAATGTGGTTTAACTTAGACCTTGGTCTAAGTATGGTTTAAGTGAAGTTTATTTATCGTTTATATCGATACTTAAACCTGGGGTGACAACTGTATTAATATAATTATGACGGATTTTTGACAGTTTGGTCAGCTCTTTCTATGTAATCCTGTTTGACCTCGTTTCTGGACTTAGAAATTTCTGCTGAAAAAGAGTCTCAGAATGCCTTTTTCAAAAAGCACATTCATATACAATTGAAGGAGATTGATAATCGAAGTTTTTATTTCAGTAAATAAATGTTTAAATATGTATATTTGTCTGGTATAAATGCCATTACCATCATTTGGTGCCCACAGGGTCATCTGGAGGTCTGATAGGGTCATTTTGGCCAGAAGTAGTTTTCAGACCCCCACAAGTCCCCCACCAATGGTACTATTGTCCTAAAACTTAGTTCACCCACACGGAAAGAACCTATATTAACATATAGGTTTTAATATAGGGCCAGATATAGGTTTCGCATATATGCGACATACATAAAATTGGCCGTTTTCATATATTATAGGTACATATAGGTCCATATATGTATATGTACAAATATATGTACCTATAATAAAACGGCCAATGAAAACTTCTGGGGTTTTTTATAGCATTTCCAGTCCCACTCGGAACTGGGATATTCAATTAGGGGACTACGTTAAAGTAATTTGGTTGAATTGCATTTGCGAGCCCCTGCTGATGGATCAGTGGAGTGTATGCAACCCATATTCATTTCCAATAGCTATTCGCACATTTCCCGTACGAAACCGGCAAGCGCAGAATGAGATCGGAAAATGAGCAAAAACTTAACTATTCACCATAGGATTTATAACTGCCCGTCTAGCTAACAGGACGCGCCTAGGGGAACTCTAATCTAAATAACCCTTCCCAGCAGGCCCTTCCCAATTTGCATCCCTGTAGCGCATTGGCCAATGGCGCGCTACTTCTGAAAAGAGCTGCCGACCACTGCTGGTCGATACAAGGAGGGGATTAAAACCTATATGTTTATATAGGTTCTTTCCGTGTGGGAATTTAAGAATCCTTGTTATTTCATGCCTGTGGGAAAAAGTCTGGGACCTTTAGTTGCTATACAAGCATCTCAGATAAAAGACAAGTGTCTGTTCATTAAAACTGTGAACAGAAATGTAAACTTTGTCTTCAAATTCATTAACCACAGTGAAATGCTCAAATAGATGTGGGGATGAAAATGACTTTTGAAAGGCATGTTTACTTGAATGTATGTTCTTCTGTGTACTTTTATTTTGTTATTTTTGTTTTATTTTGCAACATTTAGACTAAGGACCTCTGAGTCCATCAAGAAACTGCAATACAGACAAGATAGAAAACATTGCATTTGGTGGATGTAACAGTGTAGTATATAACCTTTCAGTGGATGTGTATGAGCTGTAATGATGAGAATCCAATTGTATCTAATGTGGTGAATCTGGCAGTGACTTAAACTTGAAAAAATGCTTAATTGATGAAATAAACATAATCAAACCATTTTGTTTTTATACATTTCCTTCTCTTCCACAATACACAACTCAATCTTCATAGAATGGAAATAAGTATGGTCAAGAAAGAATTGATGACCTTGTTATTGTTAATGTTTCAGGAAAAAATGGCAAAAAAAATAGTATTAGATATTTGTGTTGATATCATAGCTTTTTGTCTCTTCTCACTTGCCATAATTAATAATGACTGATTTACACATTACATGCCGTTGTCACATGTCAACATGTATTTAGGATCAAATGTGACGCTAATTTCACATGTTCACATGCGATTAATAAGTTATTGCGTGAAATTCTTGTAAATTTCTGTAAGGGACTTTGGACTAATATGCAGATATTACCTTGAGAATAAAAATATGAGCTAGGCATCATGTATGACAGTTGCAAAAGTGAGATATGAGCTATACAATAGGTATGACAAACAGAACCTGCCACTGGGTATATGAGCTATATAGGAGACCTATATGCCCTCTATAAGCACATATATGTACCTGAATTTGGCCTATATGCGCATATATGCTGCATATAGGTTGCATATATGCACATATATGTTCATATAGATTCTTTCCATGTGGCCGGTGGTGGGAAAATTCCCAAATATGAGGGAAAACCACATTTCCAACTGTAACATTCACTGAACTGCATCCTAGGGACCCCCAAAAAGTGAAAATCACTTGCCACCTTAAAAACATTTGGATTTTGGGGGACCTCCTCTCACCCCTCTGATGTCTCATAGTGATTCTGGCTGCAGAATCCAGATATATGGGCCAGAATGCACCAGCACATCAAAATGTCGGCTTCCTATCTCTATTTTGTGAGAAGTTATGGTCCTTCCATAATGCTACAGAATGAAATGACCAATTCACATAAGTCTGAAAGGAGCGTGGCACCCAAATTTCAAGAGGGTGCCACACGAAAACCGTTAGAGATACCGACATGAAACTTGGGATTCTTTTGTTTGGTACCAAAAAGTATTTTAGACAAAGTTTGAGCAAAATCTGAGAGGTGTCATGAACAAGGCGCCTCAATATTGGCTGTTTTGACATGGAATGACCCATTTAGGTGTTTGATCACATTAGATTAGGAGTTTGATCGCAATAGATTCAGGTGTTTGATCACATTACATTTAGGTATTACTCTGGGACTCAGGGGGCTGGTGGCTTAAGCACCAGCGAAGCCCAGATCAGTGCAGCTGTTGCATTGCTTCTCAAACCTAAGGGCCATGGACCGGCACCGGGCCGCAAAGGAGTGGCTGGAGGGCCACAAGTCCATTTCCATAAATTAATTTGTTACAAATCTATGTTCATTAATATAGATAATTTAAAATTCCATTCCATTCCATCTTTGCAACACTGAAGCAGACAGCATCAGCTGCTGTAAACATTCTGTGATGTTCAACGAAAATCGCACTCTGACTGACCTATCCTCTCTGAGTCCATTAGCCTTCAAATTTTTGAATTTAGTTTGCTTTTGCATTAACCGTGGTCTGCTCAAAGTAATAACACCTAGACATTTATTCCAATAAAACAATAGCAGCCACCAGCAATAATCCAGAGGAACCTTGAAACTTATCTGCATCGAAAAGATTGCGCTTTCAAATGGAGGTATGACCCTGTGTACATACAACCCAATTTCCAAAAATGAGGCTGGGATGCTGTTCAACTGTAAATGAAAGCGATGCAATAATTCACAAAACAATTGAACTCGTGAATTCAATAAGGGCCCAACTCCACACATTTTCAAGATGTAGCTGGGCCCTTATTGAATTCATCGATTCAGTTAAACCCTATATTTAATTCAACATAATACAAAGATAATAAATCAAATTCTAAAACTGAGAAATTTTTTTGTTTTTTGAAAACTATTGGCTCATTTTTAATTCAATGCTTGCAACAAAAGACTGATAAAGTTGTATGAAGCTAAAAAAAAAAAATACACCTGGTGGAACATCTCACAGCTGACTTGCTTAATTGGCAAAAGTACAGTAACGTGATTGCGAACAAAAAGAGCACCTCAGAGAGGCTTAGGAAGTAAAGATGGCGAGTGTGTCACCACTCTGTGAAAGACTGTATGGTCTTATAGATACAATTTAAGAACAATGTTTCTCAATGTAAAATTGCATACAATCTTGTATGATATGATTGTATGATTTGACTTCACATGGCTGTTGAGCACCAAATCCTGTCGTTATATGCCTGCTGTCAGGTGTCCTTGAGTAATGAAACTGTCAAAAATGACAATTGGTGACAAGGCACGCGCATCTCAAGGATTAAATTTGAGGATTATCTAAAAAGAAAGAGATGAAATGACCAGTCAGATTAGTAATGCAAACTAACCTAACTGAAAATGGAAAATTAGTCAAAACATTTCCCCTTCTGGCCCATCCCATCTCAAAATCTAAAGCCCTCTTCACAATGGCTGAAAAGTTGGTAATGCCGTCAGCTGTAGTGATTCCGCGAAGAATTAGTCCCAGCTGCAGCAGCCAAGGTCAGTCAAATCCCCCTGTCCAATAACACTGTCTCATTTCATGACCTTTGGCTCGGCTAATTCAGTTTAGAATATATACTGGACAAAGAAAATTAGGGATCACCCCAATTTTCGAAATTGAAATATTTGATAGTTCAAATTATGTTCCATATCATATTTCAATATTAAAAATCAGAGTGATCCCTAACTTTCTTTGTCCAGTATATAAAACCAGAACAATTCTGAGTATCAATTTACTTGTTTCAGTTGTTGTGTAAAAACCACAAACCTACACAAAACTCGCAATTAGTCATCAAGTGTACAAATATCAGCTCTGTCATTCCAATTTTATTCGGTCTTAATTCATGACAAAAACTGCTTGTTCTTGTAAAGATGAGATTGGTTGATGGTTTTCATGTCCTCTGTTCCGTCACGTACACAAGGAACCTCTTGTCTTTTTGTTTCCTTTGTAACTGCTGCCTTGTGTGTTCAGAGCATTACTGAGGCTAATTAGCCATTTTAAAAAGGACGTGAGAGAATGCTTATTATCAGTACCTGAAATACACATTTGCTTTCCAGTTTAATGCCCTCCCGAGGAGATAAAATCCAATAATGGATACAGGCAGCTGTTCCACACACATTTTTCATTTACCTGGGTTGGGCAGGGTTATATTCTGCCTTTTTTCATCAATTGCATTTGAAAAAAAATTCCTATATCTTGTAAGATGCCTTATCTATAACATCCATTTCAGTCCTGTAAATCCTGGAATATACTGCTCACAAAAAGTAGGGGATAATGAAAACAAAAGACAAATAACTCTGAAAATGTATTTATTAAGGGCCAGGCAGTGACAGCTGCCGGGAACCTATTGTTTTCGCCAGTATTATTCTTCTGAGGAAATTCTACTTCCAATACATGAAAAAATCACCAAACTTAACACAAAGGTCCAGTCCCATGCCAGATTGCCTCAGCTGCAAAAACAGGCCAATAGTCCTGATGGTGGCGCTACAGCAAGCCTCTAAAATTCAAAATTTTGAAAATTCACAACAAATCAACCATATGTGCTACAGATTTGCAAGTTTCATCAAAATGTAGCCCCAATACTTAAGAAAGTTTTGTCCACTTAAACTTAATACAAATTATGAAGTCTATCACTGTTTTTTTTTCAAAATTGTAAAACTTATTAAACTTTTCTTGCCCCACAATTTTTGCTCAATTGTCACCAAAATTTCTGTACCGAATCTTCAGATCATCCTCCACAAAAACACCATCCGGCGTTTTGATGTTTGAAAAATTGAGCCTTCAGTGCATGAAAACGTTTGACTGTAAACAGTATGGTAAACATATACCAGCCAATTCTTGACAAATACATTTTCAATCTTCCTGAAAAAAATTGATAATATTTTAGAGTCATGGTGGATGAAGTTTGCCAAATATCAGAATTTTTTCTCAAAAACTGAATTTTTGAAACAGTTTTGAATTCTGCTCTCATGGAACAATTGGAGTCAAAGAATGGCATTTTTAAACATTAGATTTTCTCTTATGAAGCAAAACACTTATTGCTAAAAACAAATAACCAACATTTCTATGCTGTCAAGCTGCAATTTATGTATTATCAGATTTTTGTCTTGATAACAGAAATTTTGACATTGACAATTTTTGAAATCTTCCTTGACAACTGCTGCCTGGCTGGTGACTCCCTGAGTCGATTAATGAAGCCACACACCAGTGTTCACTTCCAATCAATTAGCTCAATGAGTTAGGAGTTGATTCTTAGGCCCGTATTCAGAAACGACACTCACTCACCATATAGTGAGTACGACTGAAATGTAACTGGAGTGTGAGAGAGAGATCGACCTACCACTAACCGAGAGAGCGGTCCCACTCCTCGCCAGCTGCTATTCACAAAAGCCACTCGACCATAACTGACAGTAGTGGGCACTGGGTACCACAGGCTGCTGCAAAGGGACGCTCAATCCTCACCCTTCAGTGCTGAAGGACCTAAACCTGTCGCAGTTTACTTTTCTTGATTAGAAAATTTCTCAGACTAATTGGTAAAACGACAATGAAGTTTATTTTTAATAGCGTTGTTATACATTGCTTCACAAAATTGAGGCTTTTCTTTCGCACATAAATGACGACGCAAAATATCAGCATGCCTTCATAAATTCTGTGGTCGAGTGGCTCGCGAAAGGCGCAGGACAGCCCGCGAGGCTCACTAAGCAACAAGCTGTGAAACGTGCCAGACATTTCCTTCAGCATTCAGCAAATAAGAATGTAGAAAAGAATGGATTCTCGTGACTTACAGCTACATGAGCCGCGCAGACCAATCCACGCGGCGCCCCACGAGCCAGCTGAGCGCAGAATTTTCCAACCCATGAGTAAAGAAAAGCGCGAGAAATCCGAATGCGTGAGAGTTGACAGATATGCGCCATTAATAAAAACTGGCCACACCTGATAATGATGAGTTTTCGGAGTTTTTCCAGTGGTAATTGAAATGAATAATTGAAGTGGTAATTTAAATGAATAATTGAAAACAGGGCAAGAATTATTAGAGCTCATTCTAGCTTAACAAGTAGAACTGGCGAAACATGATAATCCTTCGGATTTTTGGAGTTCAAGTAAATAAAATTTTATTAAATGATTGAAAACAGGTCATGTCCAATCATTTTTTTAAGGGATGGTTTTGAGCTTCCCCTAATGCCAGTTCACCAGTAGCCACTGGTGGGTACACAAATGCTAGCCTCGAGTTCACTACAGTGCAGTTCGTAACCACTGAAGCCAGGTGGTCAGTCAGCAAGTTTCCGGCATCGTTATCATCATTAAAGTTAAAATTTGCGTATTTGCGATTGCGTCGAGCACGTGGCTGTAAATGATCCAGAGTTTCTAATGTTTCTAACCACCTGAAAGCCATGACAACGAAATACCGGCGCAAGTTAGTGCGGCTCAAGGGAGGTGTTCCCTGCACTCAACCTTCACTCAGAAAGAGACGCTATTTTCGGTGTGAGTGAGGTCTCTGAAAGCAAATGAGTGTTAGGGCAACCTCTGACTCATTTAGTATAACCTGACACTAACTAAGTTTTAGTACACTCTCACACTCAATTAGTGTGAGTATTGTTTCTGAATACGGGCCTTAATGTCAGAGGTTGTGAGTTCAAGCCCCAGCTACGGCAGAATGGACATTGTAATGTTGATGTTCTTGTTATTTGCCTATTTAGGAACTTATTGTTTTCCTCAATAAGTGTTTAAATTTAAAAACTTTGAAAATTCCTACCAAACCAACCGTACGTGTAACAGTTTTGCAACTTTCACCAAAATGTAGCCCCAACACTTAAGAAACTTTTGTCAACTTAAACTCACTACAAACCCTCAGACCCAGCAACAAGAAATATTATTTTCTGATTGGCTGATAGCTCGCTAATTCAAGACAGCTGTATGGATGGACTAAGCAGAAAAACCTGTCTTGGCCTCTGAGTTTCATCACTTCTTAAAGTGAGAAATGTCATGTGTGGTGTGTGAGTGTGTGTCTCATACCCAATGCACGACACAAGAGAGCCCTTTTGTTGTTGCAGCACGTCTGCAGCAAGCATCGTCCTGTCATGTTGACGTCAAAGAGAGGGATATCCTCAACTGAGAATATTCATGCCTGAAATAATCAATCCATTTTGAAAATAGTTGTGTATTAACTATTATGTATTTAAATAACTGATTTATTGACAAATTGTCACTGCTTTATTTCTTATTTTAGTCCTAAAATGCGCTAGAAGTAGTTTGAAATGCATGTAACTCTTAAAAGTTACTTGCTAATTAGCTCAGTGAGACAAAGGATACTCGGCTATTTGGTGTCAGAGATTATTAGTTCAAATGTCAACCAATGCAAAATGTACGATGTAATCCCACCTTTCTTGTTATCCTCCATTTTTTGCCTCTTGTTGCTCAGAATTGCATAAATTTACCTGGCCCCGATATCGCTGCAAAGCAGCTTTATTTTAGAATTTTGAAATGGTGTTATTTAATTGGCGAGTAATTCAAGATGAAATTCAGGACACTTTATCATCACTTAAGTCATAGAGAATTTTTTCTGGAGGTACAAAATGTCACATGGGGTGGTACCCCAAAAGTCACATAGTGATCAGAAA
Organism: Gymnothorax javanicus; assembly: GCA_029692085.1. NCBI lineage: Eukaryota > Metazoa > Chordata > Actinopteri > Anguilliformes > Muraenidae > Gymnothorax > Gymnothorax javanicus. Next base: position 53,677,522 of record CM056205.1, on the reverse strand, counting down.
CAAGTTGGTCCACCATTAGCGTCCAAAGAAGCATCACACTGACGCTGCATGCTCCTAATGCGATGACCAATGGCATCTTGAGGAATTCTCTGCCCCTCCTCCTGGAGTGCCACACCCAGCTGTACCAAGTCCTGACAGAGTGGGTGCCGCTGTTGGACACGTCATCCCAGCATATCGCATATGTGTTTTATGGGGGGGGAGGTCAGAGGACATCGTAGGCCAAGGCAAGGTTTGGATTTGGTGCCTTTGGAGATGGTCAAGGACAGCGTGTGTACGATGAGCTCAGGCATTATCACCTTGGTAGATGAATCCAGCTCCATGACGGCGTGTAAACAGAAGCACATGTGGTGTGATGATGTTGTCATGGCAGTACACCCCTGTGACTCTCCCATGGCAGATGTGGAGGTCAGCCCTGCCTGTCTCAGTGACTCCACCCCACAGTATTACTGACCCATGCCGATCATGTGAAATCATAGCGGCTTGCAGATGATGTTCACCTGGGCGAAGCCAAACGCGATGATGACCGTTGTGAACCGTGACTCATTGCTGAACAGTACACGTGACCATTGGGCATCGCTCCATCATCAATGCTGTTGACACCACTGTCTCCTTGTCTGCCGATGCCGATCTGAGCGGGGTAACGGGATGTATGGCTGCCTGGCTCGCAGGTTGGCAGCATGCAGACGGTTTTGTATGGTCTGTGTTGAGATGAGGTTTCCTGTAGCCTGTAGATGCCCTTGTTGCAGCTGTGTCGCATTCAGTCGCCTGTCACGCAGGGGTCTATTGACAATCTGGTGGTCATCTCGCCTGGTTGTGCATCTTGGATGCCCTCTTCAAGGTCTGTCCTGCACTCTACCAGAGGCAACGTTGTGTGCCCACAATCAGCTCATGACGGACAGTGAGACATGCAGTTGTCCGGCTGTGTAAGACAGCATTTGCACCCTGAAGGCATAATGTTACTTTTCACATGCACCCCCCAGGAGCGTTTGGGCGCCCTGTTTTTGCAAAAATTTGAGACCTAGCAGTTTATGGGATATGTACTGAAATGTGCCAATGGCGAACTATAAACATACTCAAAAATCTCACGAACATCTAAATTCAGGTGCTTTTCAGTTTGTCAAATCTGAATATCCCCTACTTTTTGTGAGCAGTATAGCTGAAGTCAGTCAACTGTTTAAACCCATATATCGGTCTGTCAAATGTAGCAGCTCTATTCAAACCCATGGAAATTCATGCCTACTTTAAATTCTTGTGGAGATCCCAAGGTTTCCAATGGTCCCAAATATGTCCTGCTGAATTACAGGGAAATGTGTAAAAAATGATGTACAAGATTATATTTTCCAATTTATGTGATGCTGTGGCCATAAAAACTTGGTGTTCTGGGTTTGAATGTTTCTCTCGATATAAGTGTGGTGTCGCTTCAGTGAGGCACTGCAACCAGGTAAAGAGTGCATATGTGACAGTGTCCTACATTATGAAGTTTTTTTTTTTTGAGTATGAACCGACATATAGGAAAACTTGAGTGAAAAATTTAAATTTAATCAGTGAACCCCCCCCCCTGGTTTGTAAAGGCCATCACTAGGCAGTGTGACATGTGACAACAGAGCTGTTACCATAGACAGTAAAAGAAGTGGACGGCTGGATGGCGCTCTTTTCAACGGGAGAGTGTGAAGCTCAATTGAACGAGTTTTCAGTTGGGCACCACGCCTACTGCGCAGGCTCGAAGTCAGCTCGCTGACGTAAACCAACGTCCTGAGAAGCGGTAACTCGTCTGGTAGATGTATCCTACACATAATTCCCAGCAAGCAAGCGATTGCGTCTGTCAGTATAGTCTGATTCCGTTCGATGTCATTATGTTTTGCGAATTATTACTTCATAGGTACTTCACTTCGTTAGCGATGTGGCTCAATCATCTTCTGTCTATGATTCGTTATGGGCTTCTGGTCTAAACAGTGCGGTTATTTACGTCCTGTGTGACGGAAAGTCGCCGGAATTTCACGTCACTTTTGGCCTAGCCTGGTGCCATCGGCTAAAAATGCTTACTATTAGACCATAACGCTACATACGGAGTAAAGACGTCTGCTACAAAATGTAGTTTCTCTGTAGAAAATATTATCGCTGACATGAAGGCTCATAATGTTTTTAGTGTAAAGTTATTTGATGTCAAAAGTCGGGCAAAATGAATGGGGGTGAATGGAGAAGCTACCACTAGTTGATCATCTGCTATCTTCCAGAGCGTTCAATTGAGCTTCAACTTCCGGGTGTATTCCTACCCCCTTGGCTGTTACATGTGACATACAATTGTATAAGTATCCTATAAGTGCTGTAGTGCCAACAGAGGAGGACAAATGCTGAAGTAATTTATGTGTTTAAACCAGGCCTCTTCATGGGAGTACAGCAGGCCACTATACGAATGCAAAGAAGGCCTCTCAATGATTATAAAGCAAGTCTCTCTATGGGTGTAAAGTAGGCCTCGCAATATGGGAGTAATACAGACCTTTCTATGACAGCAAAGCAGTCCTCCCTTCGGGAGTAAAAAGGCCACTCCATGGTAATAACACGGGCCTCACTATGAATGTAAAGCAGGCCTCTTTGAGGGAGTAAAGTAAGCTTCTTTTGAAGTAAAGCAGGCCTCTACATAGGCGTACAGCGGGCATTATTATGGAACCCACCTATGTTCTCGCAAAGATACACCCCTCCGGAGTATTGGAGCGCTAGGATTAGCCAGCCGTTCAAGGGGTAGGACTCCAATCCTAGAGCTGAATGGCTGGCTAATCAGCCTGGTGCTTAAATGCTCTGGAAGGGCGTGTCTTTGCAAGAACGTAGGTGTGTTCTATAGTAATGCGTAAAGCAGGCCTCTGTGGAAGTAAAGCAGGCTTTTCTATGGGAGTAAAGCAGGCTTTTAAATGTGTAAAATGAGCCTCCCTATGTGTGTAAAGCAGGCCTCATTTACTCCATCGAGAGGCCTGCTTAACTCACCCAGAAAGGCCTGCTTTGGACCCACAGAGTGGCCTACTTTACTTCCACAGAGAGGTCTGCTTTAATCCCATAGAGAAGCTTGTTTTCTTTCATAGGGAAGACTGCTTTGCTCACACAGATTTGCCTGCTTTACACCCGCAAAGAGGCCTGTTTTCAACACCCAGGGAGGCCTGCTGTACATCCACAGAGAGGCCTGCTTTACAGTCACAGAGAGGCCTGCTTTACAGTCACAGAGAGGCCTGCTATACAGTAACAGAGAGGCCTGCTTTACAGTCACAGAGAGGCCTGCTATACAGTCACTGAGACGCCTGCTTTACAGTCACAGAGAGGCCTACTTTACAGTCACAGAGCGGCCTGCTTTAGGGCAAAAACACGGTTCACACAGGTGCACGATTGCAAATGAAAATGCCCAGCCCAGCTGGCACAAATGCACATCCCCAGTGAACATAGTCAACATGCGGTCTTACGCACCAGTGGAGGTCACAAACGTTAGTCCTTGAAGCAGCGATATAATGTTAGTCAGAGTGTTTCCATCACCACTGTAATAAACCGTGACCCCAAACACGAAGGCTCAGCTTGCCCTTATTGTTTTATGCTGCAGAGCCGTCCTAGCAACTAGCTTTACCGTTCAGGCTACAGTTTGCGCTTGCGTTCCATTACGACTTTCAGGTGACACACATCAGAACGCCACGTTGCGTGAAATTCAGCTGGTGTTGTTTAAAGTGTCCGCGTTCCTGCCCTCATTCCCTACAGAGATACAACTACATACTTACTTCCATAGAGTAGACTATTTTACACACCTGTTAAGCAGGCCTGTCAATAGGTGTAAAGCAGGTCTCTCCATGTGTCTAGAACAGCCCTCTCTATAGGTGCACAGTTCACTAGACTTCAATGGGATGCAGGTGAAATGCCCTCCCTCCCCAGCCCTCCCCCACTGCACTGCACTAACTGCAGTAAGAAGGGGTTTATGATTAGCAAAATTTAAATCAAGGCTTTTTCATGTTTTTATGTCCCAGGCTGCCTTATTAAATAAAGAATGATAATTGCATTCAATGACCCCACAACCAGAGAGGACCGTCACGAATAAAAGCCAGTGGCCTCGTGTGGGCTTCTGTAACAGTGCAGCTGATTACAGTGAATGGAGGGCAGTGGAGGCCGAGCCGTTCGCCAATCCCTGTCCTCATTTCCTTTGTCCACAGCAGACAGACACTGTTGATTCCACACACGCCGTGACCTGATCGTGCAGCGAAATGGAGAGTTTAGAAGGTATTGTGCGAGCAGCAGAGGACTCTCATTCACGTTTTTTTTTTCTTTTCTGACCAACAGTATGAAATATAACACGAAATATTGTTTCAAACTGAATGTTAGACGAGACGGTGAAAACAGATAAATAGACTAAAATTGGCATTTTGAGTAGCTATTCTTTGCTGTCATGAGTAGCAAGATGAGTGAAAATCAAATCAAAGGATTTTAAATGTCTCTACATGTAAAAAGTCCAAGACTTTTTCCTTTTCAGTTCCATCTGTTTGCAGGAGTTTTGTGTTTATGGCCTTGTTAAAAGAAGTGGGGCTGATCGTTTCCCCTTGCTAATAAAGTAAATTAGCAGGGCTGCGTCGCGTGACGACTGTCGCCACAGGACCTACAGTAATCTGATTTTCCGTGTTTTTTAAACAGATGGTAAACCGGCACAAATAAAAGCACTGAATTATTTTAGCAGCAGGCAGCGCAGGCAATTAACAACTGGCATTATGTGTTGATTAAAACCCATTCACTGCCGATGAAGAGGAGCCTGCTCCTCATTTTGCTAGCGGTCGGCTGGCAAACGTCCGAGATCCGAGGTCACTCCGGAGTTTTCCTGACCTTGATGCCGAATCACAGCGGCCAGTGTTTCACACAGAGACTGCTTCACAACAACATCAACAACAACAACAATAACTTCAATTACAACAGCTACAATACTAAAAGCAATAATAGTAATATTTGTTTGGGCTGTTGTCTAACTCTACAGGATGGTATATTGCCTGGAGCAGGGTTGCTTACCACTTTTCTAAGGCTATATGACCTCCTCTTTAGTGAGCATGGAATAACTTATTTGTGATTTCAGGGGAGAGTAAACTGCTAGCTGAGCCATCACGCTCTTGTCCGCTTATTAGTCTGGATGCCACAGATGTAGACCAGGCTATATGATCTCCGGTCATGCGTAACAGTGGTGTTAGAAAACCGTTCAACCCCCGGGTCTCTATTATCCCCTCCCATCTATTCAGGCATTAGATTCAACCATTTGCTCACTCAATGAAATCAGACTAAATCAAATTTTGATCAATTTTTTTTTTTTTTTTTGTCAAAACCTTTCATATTTCAAGTAAACATGCAAGAACCTGTTTGACTGCATTTTTTCTGTGTTAGGTTTCAAGGGCTCAATAAATTAGTAGCACACATCATGATATGTATCACTGAATCCTCTGATTGCTTCTTTCTTCATAAAGTAGTGTGTTGCTGGGATAGTGTACACTGTCATTTATAGCACAGTCCATGAGTACTGGGACAGTAATACTAAATGAAAAGGGCTTCAATTCTTATTTGGTTCACAGTCCCTAATTGACTATGTAATTTTACACTGACTTCAGTGATTTGCTCATTTTCACTATTTGAACAGTGAAACATCCATCAGTGAGACTGTATCTCGGCTGAAGTATGTGCTTACATCCTCACAAATGTCCTGGCGATACAGACGTTTGTAAAGGTTGGTTTTAGCACGCATGCGCTGCTAATTAAAACATTGCTCTGGCTTATATTGTTAGCGCGTTGCCCTCCGGGCCCATGGAGTTTGGTGTAAAACATTAGCATTTGCGAGAGTGTTTAGTGTGAAAGAACAGCTGCTCATATTGTTTTAGCACCGAGCTGAACGCTCCTCATAATGATGCACTTTATTTAAAGAGCACTTTATACACCAAGTATATCAATAAATATGCAGTTTATTTATTTAAATGCCAATATGTACAATCGATGCATTGTAATTTTTACTGTATCTGTTTATGTGCAAGAGCTGTGCTGCGTGATGACTGGCATACGCTTTTATTAAGGTTGTTGCTAAAGTGATTATTACTTTGTTTTGTTTCACCTTGTACCTGCGTATTTTGCGGAAGGTGTTGAAGTATGATTGCAGATTGAATTTCTTTTGACTTTGAGAAAAGAATCTGGTTTCTTTGTGGAATGATGAATGCTGAAAATGACGAAGCCTTGTTCCCTAATCAACAGTGGCCGAGTGACGCCCCGGAAATAAGCGACTAAGCATTGACTCCAAGCCGCGGAATCTCATTTTAACAAAATGCACAATCAGAGCCATTCTTCTCGCATTTGTTTCTCGCGATCCACGACTTGTTGTTTTTTATGCCTCTAATTATTCCGGAAAAAAAGCGGCTGATCCGGTGCCAGGACAGGGGTTGAGAGTGGCCTGTTCCAGTTAAAATTACTTGAGCTCAAACCCATTCAATTATAGAACAATCGCCGTTTAAAAAAGGCCCCTAATTGCTGCGAAAATACCGGAGGGGTGTCTGTCGGTGCAGTGTACAGTGCTCAACAGCAGGGGGGGCTGTTCTCGCACTATTGCGAACGATTCTTCAGAAGGAAAGGACTTAACTCTTTAGCTGTGTCTAAATAGCTTTAAATCGAACTATTTAAATATTTTCAGTTGCCGCGCGTAATAGAATAGAGACAGATAAATAAATCTGGAATGCCCTGCTTTAGAAAATGTCATGGGAAATTTTATGGGCTGTTTGGTAAAATGGTGTAATTGTTGACCCTTATTTAATTTAAAAATTTATGTTTTACTATCCTGGCTATTACGCTGGTGTGTGACGTGTGATAACTTGACACATGAAAATTCTTTGTTTTGCGGATAATTCTTTGTTTCACGGATAATTACGGAACACTGACTGTTGAGCAGCGTAGCATAGTCTTGCGCTGTCATTGTTATCATTTACACTCTATCATTCAGTATCATTGTTTTTAATTACCATTTTGTCCATTTTTACATTTTCATTTTCTTTATCGGGACTTTGGAGATTCAAGCAGCCAAATATTGGACGGGGCATCCGCACCCTGGGAAGTGTGCCCATCTTTACTGGAGAACACAAATGTACCTTGTCACGCCACAAAACACAACCCTGAAAGACACTGTCAGACACTCTTGATCACTGCTCTGTCTCAGAATGTCAGAATTTTATCTGGCTGCACACATCTGTATAAGGCATCCAGTCCACATGCTGGTCATTGCTCAGCTGTTGCAATGTACATGCAAGCTTAAGACCTTCCAAACCTGCGGTGGGTCTCCCGAAAGCCTCTTAACGCTAAGAGCCTCTTTAAATGACTTTACAATCATTCTTAAAATAACGTGGGTTTCCCAAACACGCTCGTAACTAAAGCGTCTCTTTAGTTCACTCTAAACTAACCCACGTAAACGAGAGAACGCCCGTTGCTTAAGAATCTCTTTAAAACACTTGTTAATCCTGAAATCCCACGTTATCAGGAAATCCCACCGCTGATCCAGAAACAGCGGTTCCTAGACACTGAGACAGTAGACGTCATTGAGAATTGGCATTGAAAAGTAGCCGCCATGGATTGAGAGTGACTCTCCTGCTGTCTGCGGAACTAGAATCACACAGACATCCTTTCTGTAAAGCCGCCAGTCATTAGGTTGTTCTTTACCAGATAGCCAGATGGCTGCAATGAGTCTGTCATTGATGTGCTGAAGATTAGCTTGTCTTAGATTCAGTCCGTATGCAGTTACCTGCCTAACTCACCAACCATCATACTAGTGGTGAACGCTTGGTTAAAAAAAAAAAAAAATCCCTTTTAACTAATGAGCAGTCTTGACCTGTTTACGATCAGTTTCCTTAAATAAAAAGTTTTCCCATTATTAGAATATTCAATTTGCGGGTAAATATGCAGTTTCTCCTTGAATGCAAAATTAGGGCGATTAAAAAATAATCGCTATTCTGAGAAAAAAAAAAAAAAAAAAAAAAGTGAGGCAGTCTATGCTTTATAAAAAAGATTAGCAACTTGGTATTGTCCTGAATTCACCTATGGAATATCCTGCAATGAAAGGCTATTTGCATTTTTATGCCTATTGCTACACATAATATATCTATAATTTTGAATAATGGGATACATTGCGCTGAATTTTGCATCCAAATAAAGAGTTTTATTCCTCCTCTTAGCCACCATAACTATAGTGTGTGTGTGTGTGTGTGTGTGTGTGTGTGTGTGTGTGTGTGTGTGTGAGACTATAGTCCACCAGTCTGATAAGCATACCCTATCACCTTAACCAGCTTTGACCAGCTCTGTCAATATACAGACCAGCATTAACCACTTAAAACTGTCAAAAACGGTACTTAACCCATCTTAAACAGCCTTAGAACTGCAGCTGGTTTTTGCTAGAATTCTCTGCAGGAAAGATGAAAGCACTGTTTCTGAAATCACATCCTTGATGGTCAAGACCTGGTGGTTTTCCACCCTCCCTTTACCTGAGTCAGGTGTCAAGCCAGTCTGGCCAATCAGCAGCATGAACCATTCAGTTAATGAGCCGGGAAAACAGAAAACCAGGGCCGAATTAGAGTTTGAGAGTCACACTTAATGATCCCTGCCCTGTGATAGCTGTGTGTAGTGAGAAGAGTAGCAGATTGGTGAGGAGACAATGGCCGGGTTAAAGAAAAGTGCTCTGATCTGTTACGCGAGTTAATGGCACATAAAGGATCATGGCAGGCCCCGCTTGACAAATGGTAAATGTCATCGCCAAATTCTCCCGGTGGACATAATTTTATTAAGTGCAAATATCACCGTGCTCCTTAGGAGATGACTGAAAGGTTATTCCAAACAGCTGTAACAGTTTCATGTACATTAGCAGAGATTTTACAGCCGAGGAGAGCCTCTCGATGATGGATATGGTCACTGATGCATGCGACAGAGAGGCCCTAAGTGACTGCAATAAGCCAGGCTGTGTCTAAAGAGTAAAATCATGTTTATTTAAAAGGGCCTGCGACATATTTAATAACACGACGGCAGGTACACGGCCGCCCAGGCGAGGTGGCGCATATAGGGAGAAATCATCCTCCGTTTAGCTGTCCCTGTAATTTGTTGGCTCGGTCATCCGTGCAGGAGCCTCTCTGTGTTCGGGCTCTCTCTGAGGCGAGGCCCGGTGGGGGTGGGGGTGGGGGTGGGGGGTGGGTGGGGGGGGCATTGGGCCTGAGCTGTGTTTCATGGTCGACTCTGGCTGGAATTATCATTCTGTCCATCCCCGAGGGGGCCAGATGCTCTCTAATTGTGGTTTTATTTTTACTCTTAAAAATAAATTACCTCTGACCCCCCCCCCCACCCACCCATCACACACACCAAAATAAAAATGAACCAGCCACACAATCTCTCCATATAATAATAAAAATGGGGTGAAATGAGTGAGCCGGTTAAGATTCATGAAGTTTCGTACACATGCAAGCCACCATGTCCATAGGCTCTTCTTATTACCCAATGGCGGAAATCTTATACCTCATAAAAAATGCACGGTTCATTAAACACTGAGACGTTTCTTTCTTAGCTTGCTTTTGTTCACTTTTAAAGTGTATATTTTCCTGTTTTTGACTGTTTGAAATATGCAATAAACAAAAGTTTTTTTCAGAAATGACCTTTTTTTCCACTACTTTCTGCCTCCTGAAATACACTGATTTTGCCTCAAATATTGTCTCGGAGACTGGGTCTGAAAGTGTCTCTCAGACACTCTCTCAGACATCTCGTGATGTCGGTGTAATTGATAGTAGCCTCAGTGTGGTTCAGCTTTGAGTCATTTCGCTCACATTTTCTTGGTGAAATCAATGTGGTGCCTCTGCAGGAATTTGACCCAATTTGCCCTCAAAAAAATTTTTTATGTCATAAACACTTTAAATATCATGGTGATTTCCCTTCCTTTCCTTTATTTAATGTGCTTTAATCAGCTTTTATACATTTATTCTTGTTACTTTGTTGGCAAATGCATTAGATGCCAATCTCATAAAATTGTGCAAAAAAAAAAGTTTACAAATGTAATTTTGGCACTTAAAGGGGAAAAATACAATGTAGTTCACTTGATGGTCAGAGCATTTCCAAATAAAACGTCATTTGCATGTTTTTGGGAAAAGAAATGAGTCCACTGCAACTCTGCTGATGCCATTGGGGCTCTTCAAGTCTCCAGGGGCATTCCAGAACTTTGTCAACAATGTGCTGTGCGGCCTGCTGGGACAGTTTATGAATGTGTACCTGGAAGACATCCTGATCTTCCCGGATGATCTCCAGAGTCATAAACAACATGTTCACCAAGTGTTTCAGCGCTTCCTGGAGGATTGTCTGTACGTCAATTCAGAAAAATTAGAGTTTCACAAGCCGTCCATGAGTTTCGACGGATTCACCATTTCTGACCAGGGGAAGGTTCAAGCAGTGACTGACTGGTTTATCACTGTGACTCGCAAAGACTTACCGAGGTTCCTTAGATATGCAAACTTCTGTATTCTGTAGTATTTATTATGTTTTCATGTATGTGTACCCTTTTTGTTTTTCACACCCCATTCAGTTCTTCACTCACCTTTGTACCTCCACTCACACCCGCACTTGCCCTCTCTGTTCTGTCTGTCATTTTTCTACTACATTCCCTTGTTTATAGCCACACCCTCAGTTATCTTCCTCCCTGCACACCTGAATTCACCTCCCATTTACCTTTAACTTTCCATATAGACCCCATTCTTTCTTTAGCATGATGTGAGTTTGTTTTGCCATTCCTATGCCAAATACTAGGGGCCTGATTTACTAAGACCTTTAGCATATGCAAAATTTTTTTGCCCGTGCAAATATCAATAACATTGCCCATGATTGGCCATGGTACTTGCCTTGCACCAATCAGTGGCAATGTTATTGGTTTTACAGGGGGCAAAAAGATTTTGCATGTGCTAAAGGTCTTAGTAAATCAGGCCCTAAGAGTCTTTTCTGATTCCCAAGAGCGGTCCTGTTTTTTATTCTGTTTGTTTTTCCAATTTTTTTTAGATTGGCTGTGTCTTTGTGTATTGTTACTTTCTGGTAATGAAATCAGATTGACTTCCTGGTTATATGGTTATATGGTATATCACTTGGCTTTTGCAATCTTCCTGTGTAACATCTGACCTGTGGACCGTACCCTGATTACGACTTGGATTTACCCATTTGTACTACATTCTCCCTGTGTGGTTCTGACCTGGATTGTACGATCTTGATAAAGCTCTTTAATAAACTCCTGAACCTGATCAGCTGCTGGCGGTTCAATTCTGATTCAGAGTTCTGTCAGGAAGAGCGTGGCATGTCAGCACAACATAAGCAGAACAGAAGGGTCCTGTGATTGGGAAGGATTTTACTGTAACAGAGTAAAATTTTTTAGGTGCAGTTTTACCTCCTGACCTTCAACCAGGCAGCTCCATAAAGTGCTCAAAGGTTTTAAAGCCCTTTAGCCATATCACTTTTCAACGAGGAACACAGATTACAAATTATAAATGCAGTTAATGTTTCATTGAGTTTATCAGTATTCAGTATCTGAGCAAAGTTACCCCTCAGCCCTTGGATTGTTTGGAATGAATATAATGTGATGTCAGTGCAAAAGTGGAGTAGGAAAGGCAGAACCTTTGTTATGAAAAATACCTGTAAAAGTAGAAAAAGTTGTAGTTCGTATATGAATGAAATGATTAATATATACTTGCGGAATACAATATTCAAGATGGTGGCTATGGGGGCCATACTGAACATCCAAGCACTGTCAAAATCGATAGGCTTCTGCAGGTACACAAGACTTAGCAACACAGCAAAAATGGCCTTGATTGACAAAGGCATGTTCAAGTTATTGTGCGGAATACAAACTTTTACAGGACAGATGGACAGACAGATGTCACGTGACGACAACACCCCTCTGCCCCTTAGTTGGGGCTGAGGGGTAAAAATGGGTTTCTTTGTTACGTGGATTGAGGAAAGTAACGCTCCAAGCAGCAGAATTTACCACACAGATAAGACCCTGTAGAGTAACCTGTGGAGCAAAGTGCCCTGATAAAACAATCCACGCCGATAAAGCTAGTGTACTAACCAAGCTGTAATCAATTCTAATTTGTCATATTCAACATATTTGCAGTTGCAAAATTAGGTGGTAGGGCAGAGGTGCAGCCTTCAGAGGTGAGTCCTCAGATGACTCTTGAAGGCGGTGAAAGTCTCTTGTTCTGACCTCTGTAAGCAGGTCATTCTGCCATGAGGGAGTCAGAACAGACAGCAGAGGAGACTGGATAAATGTGTGTTTGGATACAACAGTTACTGTTTGTCTTTTACACGAAAATTGAATTGATATAACAGCCACTCCCATTCTCATCAACGTTCGAGGATGGTAATAGCAAACCGTTGGCCGTTAAAAGATTAAGGTTAGTGTTTGAAAAATTTTCTAATGGCCTAAAACATCCCCAATCGGAGAAACGCGCTGCAAAAACAGAAACAATGCAAAGTTAAAAACACGCAAACCACAAAAGCAAATGCAAGAGAAAAACGCTGCATTTAGACATCAACACAATGGAAGTGCTCCAAGGCGCTATGGGGAGCGTCAACTAGAACTCCGATTGGAGATGTTTTGGGCTTCGCGCATTTGTGTTGACATGGATATGCAGCTTTTTTCTCTTGCATTTGCTTTTTGTGGTTTGCGTGTGATTAACTTTGCATCGTTTCTGCTTCTGCAGCATGTTTCTCCTATTGGACATGTTTTGGGCCATTGCAGCACGTTTGCCCCAGTCGGCCATCGGAGAAAATGTATACAGGACTGGCTGAAATAAAATAATAATTTTTTTTGAAATTTAAATTAAAAAATAAAAAATGGTTGTATTTAGATTGAATGCATGTCTGTAGTGACATATGAGTGAAATTATATGAGTTTACAGTTTGGTAGACGAGAAATCTCAAATGGCACACAGTGCCCAAAAATTGCCAATTTGGAAATGCCACCGAGACAATTGTGAACTAAAACCTCTCTAATTTTGCTCTAATTTACTTGGTTAGCATAAACATTGGCACAGATAATGGTGAGATTCTGTGCTATCATTTTTTTTTTCTAAAGGTTTCAGACTGCAACTAAATAATTTCAAAGGGGATAAAAGTAAAATTTTGTTAGGTGGAAATGAGATTGCTCATTTATGCTGTTCCATCCTCATTTACTCTGACTCGGTGACATATTTACATATAAATCAGTGACAAAAATTCCCAAGGTGTCACCTTTATTATGATACCAAGATTATTCAAATGGACCACGTAGTTGCAGAGACACTGTATACTCTTTTCATTTTTTGGGCATGTCATTTTTGAGCCAGAGACTCAGGGCTTAAGATTTAAAGTGTAGCAAATCAAGCCCATTTCAAGGTTTGAAAACAGAGGGAGAATCTAAGATAGAAGGTACAGTATCAGAGGATACAACAGAATTGAATTTAGTCACAGGCACATATAATATTGTCAATGGATATCCTATTTGGTTTATGATAGGATCTTTGAATTCTAGGAAGAGAAATGCATTGTATAAGTGACTTATCCCTTTAACTGCCTGCTCCCTTTTGGTCAAGCACATTTTGAGTCGCTGCATTAAATTGAAAGATGTGTTCAACTTAGCCTGATGAAATCTTCTCCAATAATCATTTGCAGTCTGTAATGCTGAAAAAAAAATCTGATCTGTTAAGTTCAACACATCTTTCAATTAGAAATAGTGACTCAAAATGTGCTCTGCCAAAAGGTTGAGCAGGCAGTTAAAGGGTTAAGATGTATCAGGAACTGGGGAGTTCAGCGGGCCCAAGTTCCCTATGAACAACAGAAAAAAAAGCATGAGGAACCAACCTGACTGACACTAGTATGAGATCTCGGACTAACAATTGGAAACATGGGCATGGAGAACATCCCAGCACAAAAGGGCACCAGTAAATATACACTCGGATGCTGTTCTAGTTCATTCATTCAATGACCAAATATTCATACACTGGGTAACTCTTGCTGGCCATGCGACTGCAAAATTTAATGTCCTTGAACACCTACAACTGCAATGGTTTTAAAGGAACAAAGTCTATGAATGTTTTCATCCTAAAAAAGCCATCACAGCATCATCAGGATGAGCCACAGGGTCGGTAGTTTGAATCCGACTGCCAACCTTTACTGCATGTCTTCCCTCTCACACTCCATCATTTATCTGAATTGTATCCTGTTGAAATATAAAACATCAAAAAGACGCAATTTATAAATATATTGTTGTATAAATAACACTTCCTGGTTTTTTTTTGGCACAAGTGTGGGTGATGCCTGTCACTCGGCGCCATGGGAGAAGTGGCAGCATTGGAGAATTCTGCCTGAGGTGTGTGTCGTTCCGCTGTGGAATGCTGGGACAGAGCGCCCCTCACCCCTACCCCAGTCCCCCCGTGCACTGGTGTATCTCTGATGAGACGACGTGACGGGATGTCAATCAGCCCTGGGGCCTCCGGGCAGGGAGCCATATGGTGACGGAAACACCAGAGGATTCCACAACGTGACACAACCCACCCAGCCGCCGCTCACGAGGCCGTCACTGAGCTGAGTGCATCATGTTTCTATTCACCAGACTGAAAAGACCAGACTGAAACACCAAATAACTGAACACTTCATGTGTCTGTACATCAGACTGGAACATTGTATTGCCGAGCGCTTACAAAGACCACACTGAAAAACTTACATTACTGAATGCTTCATGTTTCTATTCACCAGACTGAAACTCCACATTACTGTACACTTCATGGTCCAACATACCAGACTGCAACATCCCATTACTGAGTTCTGCATGTGCCTTTGCACCAGGCTGAGAAAACCACATTGAAACACCACATTGCAAAGCGCTTCATGTATTTATGCTCAAGACTGAAAAAAATGGACTGAAACACCACATCACTGAATGCTACATGGGTCTGCACAGCAGACTGAAAAAAAAAAAAGCCCTGAAATACCACATTACTGAAAACTTCATGTTTCTATACACCAACCTGAAACACCACATTGCTGAGCGCGTTGTGTTTCTATTCACTAATCTTAAACAACATATTACTGAAAACTTCATGTTTCTATACACCAAACTGAAACACCACATTACTGAGCGCGTTATGTTTCTATTCACTAATCTGAAACACCACATTACTGAGCGCTTTATGTTTCTATTCACTAATCTGAAACACCACATTACTGAAAACTTTGTGTTTCTTCACACCAACCTGAAACAGCACATTACTGAACGCTTCATGTTTCTATTCACCAAACTGAAACATTGCATTACTAGGGTTCTCACCAGAAATTTTTGGCAGCGTAGTGGGGTGGGACATCACCCAAACCAGCCGGGGCTTTGGGGGCCGCTGAGGCCCTCAACGAGGTCCAGGGTCAGAGCCTTGGTGGGGGGCCCGGAGGACCAAGCCCCCGGAAGCTCTGGCAATTAATGTTTTTTTTGAGGCCTATTTGACAGTCTAGATGGCCCAATTTAAGGATATATACTCGCCTAGAATACAAATCTTTCATGTAAAATCTCTTGAAATAATACCTGGGACCACTGTAAAGGTAAACTTGCAAAGGCTTTGGTTCTGATGTGAACTCAGGGGTTATACTAATGCAGGGCTCTCAAGTCTCATGCAATGAGCATGATTGTCACTCATTTCAGTCGGATGTCACGCACTTACGCCACACAAAGTATTTCTCACACAAAAAAATTATTAAAATGAAAACAATTTCCTACAGTAGGCCTGTATGCGCAGCAGCACCGCTATAACTGTGGAAATCAGCAGGAATCAAACACGTCTCCCCTGGAGTTCTCGGTGGCAGCTTGCCACCTGCCAGCCAATCAAAAAAAAAGGAAAGGGGCTACACAATAGCCAATCAGATAATAGCACTATCGTATCTGGGTAAGATTTAGGGCAACCAATGGAAAAGAAAAACAGTTATCCTGGTATTCTTTACATGATCCTGCTACAACAAAGTTCTGACAACTGCATTAATCATTCACCCACGGTGGAAAACGGGAGTATCAAGTACCCCCCCGTTCTTTCCTACCAATCTCGTATCACGATGTGAACATGGTTGTTTCCGTCAAAACAAACCATACGCTATTCGTTTGCAGGGAAGATGACGGTAGAGAAACAAGGTTTTTTAGGAAAATTTGCGCGTATTTTACTGGAAAATGTGTCAAACTTTGCAAGCACGCAGCTTGAAAGACAGCGTAGCAGGCCAAGACACATCGTATTTTTTAAGGTAACACGCTGGTGAGAACACTGATTACTGAGTACTTTATGTTTCTATACACCAAACTGAAACACTGCATTACTGGGCGTTTCATGTTTCTATTCACCAAACTGAAACATCGCACTACTGAAAACGTCATGTTTCTATACTCCAGAATGAAAAGACCAGCCTGAAACATTGCACCATACACCAGGCTGAAATAACTATACTGGAAAACACCACATCACCAAACACTTCATGTAAACAATAGACTGAAAAGACCACATTGAAACATCACATTTCAGTCACTGGTTAGACATTCATTACAATGTACAGAATTAGAGCTGTAACTCTCAGGAGTACAAGAAAGCTCTATCACCACAAACAAAAACTAGCAAAAGAATCTACACTGTATTTCTAAGGTCTCAAAGGGCTGCTGATACAAAGTAAATTGCAGTAACAAGCTGAGACCCACAAGGAAGCGAGATTGAGACCACTGATGAAGACATACATCTTTATACAGATTAATATACACATTTAGTTTCACCCAAAAGGAAATTCAAAGTAAGAAAGAAAGGTGTTAAGGGGAGTCCTGGTGCACTGGAAGATTAGAGGGGTCATTTCTCAGTGTTCTGCCGCTCCATTATAATATTGCCACAGGCACCAAATCAACGGCCACAAATATTGTGAAAACATTGTATTTCTTCCTGTTCCACACGTTTCGGGAGGTGTGAAACAAATACTCTGAGCCGCTCCTTAGCGGCGGGTGGGGTGCCAGATTTAATTCACCAGCTGTTACGCGGCGCCGTGGAACACCAGCCCCGGGCGAGCGAAGGCTTACTGCCTCCTGGGGCCTGTGCCACAGCGTTAGCATGCCTGACTGTCTACAAGACCTGCAGGGAAAGCCCGCACGTGCGGGAAAAATATCTGTTTAATGGCAAAAAACCATATTTCCAACCCCCATCTGGCAATAGCTACCCATTTTGAAAAATAGAGTAGCACATTTCATGGGCCTGGCTGTTTCCCCGAGAGAAGCGTCTCGTGTAAGCACGCTGAGAATGACTGAGCTCATTTTATGTCATTTCCTTCTGAGATGATTTCAGATGTCCAGAGGTGGTACCTTAGATGAACTGTGAAGTGAGTATTGAAATAAGGGGTGTATATGCGTGTGTTTGTGTGTGTTTGTGTGTCTGGGCGAGTGACTGATGCATCCCTATCATAGAAAGACGGACACTTACAATGATTATAGTGGTCCACCCTCTAATCATGGAATTTCTTTGAGGATTTGGAGTTGGATGGGACAGTGTGGAATTCATGCAAAGCGAATCTGACCCATTCTCTTAAGATTGATTATGATGTGTGTATCGCCACTTATCGGTAAAATGCAGGCAATGGAATTGTTATTGGTGGGAGACTGAAATGAAGGATGGTAATAAAAACAGTGAGGCTACACATTTTACACCCAGTAGCCAATCTGTCACAATCCATATTCATTGATTTAAACTGCTCTGCCTAAACTGGAATATTCAGGTTCAGACTATAAAAGTCCTCACCAGCATTATTGAAATGAGCATCTGAATTTATTCAATTTATACAATGACTGTGATGCAAGTCTTCCGCATGAAGGCACAATGCTGTGAAAAAGTTATTGTTCCTTCCCAATTTCTTCTACAGGTATTTTTGCTTGTCATATTTGAATGTTTCAGATCATCCAACAAACTTAATCCCTAAAGTGCAGTCCTGTTTTGTGCAAATTTCCTCCCAAACTAGAGTGCTTACTGTTCTTCAGCCACATTGACTTCAGGCATAATAGCCTCGTTTGAAAGGTGGCACTCAGTAGATTGCTCTCAAATAGACAGAATTGCTGAGAATGTTACCCAAATTGAGTTAGAACACTGAAAATACATCTTGTCTGACAGAAAAAGATTCTGTGTTTTCCTCTGCCTCTGTGGCGCAGTGACCAAGCCTCATCAGTCAAGGAAAAAAAAAAAAAATACAGCCCCAGCTAGACATCTGAACAACTGCAGGTTCAACTATGATAATTCTATAACCAAAAAAGAATATTTTACAGATTTTTGTTATGTTCGTGCATGTTTCAACCAATTTTGGGGAGTACAAATTTCTCTGCATTCTTAGTGACTGTCGAGTGGGCTGTAACAATATTCTTACAACTTCCTTTCGTCTTTTTCCCCATCTGTAGGTAAAGTTTCACTCCAATGTACCCTTCCGATACCTTGTACTGGTGTGCAATCACATGTGTGTAATACAGTTGCTTCCAAAACTCCTTTGCTTCATTGACAAAATCCCCCATAGTCAGAAAGCATTGAAACGACTCCTTGTAAAAATTAATCCCCTGGCTACCACACTTATCCGTCTTTTGGAAGTTTCAGACACGTGTGCGTGTGCGTGTGTGTGCGCGTGTGCATACTCTAAAGGAATTTGATTTTCCTGTTATACTGGAGTGAGGGTTGATAAGCTTAAAAACCTATTCCCTTAGATCACACATAATAGCCAGTGGGTGCACTTATTTTGTTCCTAAAGGCTACTGTACATTCTACAGCACTGCAACATGAGTAAAAAAATAGCCCTGCAGAGCAGACGCTACCTGTGACAGTCCGTACAGGAACCAAATTGCGAGACAGAAATCCAATATAAACCAGACTTTATTGGAGTAAGGAGAGGGATCACCAACAGGTGGCAGGCGACAGCACACAATACAGGAGACAGTCTCAGAATCCAGAGGACAATAGCCGATTCGGTAACAGGGCAGCCAATACACAAATCCAGGTCAGGCAAAAAGAGGTTCGGTGCACAAATAGTAATGGCAGGCTACAGTACACAATTCGGCAGACAGTCTCGAAATCCAGGGGGCAAAAACAGGTTTGGTAACAGGGCGGCAAAAACACAAATCCAGGTCAGGCAAAAAGAGAGGTATGGCACACAGGAACAGATATGGCAGAGACAGAGGCGGAATCCAAAATCGAGGACGGTCCAGTCAGAAGTATAATCACTATGAAACTCAGGCGAAAACAAGGCAGCGCAAGGAGAAACGTTCTGACACTGAGTGCTGGGGCAGGACAGCTTAAATACACTGGGAAGGATCACATGCTGTAATAGGAAACAGGTGAGAGGGATCAGACTAATTAACAAGGAGCACACAAAGGGAGCCCCTTACCACATGAATTGGCAAAAGCCAAAACACGGACAAGGATCACACAGACAACCTATGACAAAACCAACGCCTCCGGTCAGGGAGTTCTAATGTGCACAGATCATGAGAACAGGATAGTAATTAGTAAGTTTGCGAAGGTTCGCGGAAAGCCAGCAAAGCAAAGTGAACAGAAGCAAGGGGCGGAGACCAGAGCAGGGCGAGTGCTGAGAATTCATTAGTTACGTTAGTAAAGTGCAGCTATACAATCCCAAAGTGCAAGTTAGTAAATTAGTATAAATATACAATGTTAGTAATCTACAAAAATAACAAACTGTTAGTAATGACAGAAAAGCAAGACGATGGAAGCAAACGAGATTAAGAAGGAACAATTAGAAATCCAGAAACCATTAAATCACCCGAAAACGTGGCACGGAGTACAGGAAGCGGACTGTAACAAAACACATGACAAGACTGGGGAGACAAGGTGCAAGGCAGATAAATGGCATGATGCATAAACCGGGGAATGTTAACTTAACATGGGCTATGGACTATGGCAAAGGGCAAAACAAGACAAGGAAAGGCAAAACACAAGACATGGCATGGCATAGTACAAGGATCATGACACTACCCCTCAGACCCTGGGTTGTTTGGAATGAATATTAATTGACGAAGACATTTTCAAGTTATCCTGCGGAATACAAAATTCAAGATGGCAGCTGTGGCGACCATAGTGGACATCCGAGTCCCGTCGAATTCGATAGGCTTCTGTAAGTACACAAGACCAAGCAACACAGCAAAAATGGCATTGATTGACAAAGGCGTTTTAAGGTTGTCGTGCGGAATACAAAAGTTTACAGACGGACAGACAGATGGACGGATTTCGTGACGTGACGACAATACCCCTTCTGCCCCTTAGCCAGCGCTGAGGAATAAAAAGCTAATCATAGAGAAAATCACAAAAACGTACAGCTACTACCTCTATGTGAAAGTTGATTTAGTGACGTTTGACCAAGCTTGCTTGTTTTGTGGATTAAAAACTATATCAGGTTTTTATCTCTGGACTGTGACCAAGGGGAGAGCATCCATGTCAACATATTTTGACTTATCTGAACAATGCTATACAGTTGAACCCATGGGACTGCACAGTCAGGCTGGGGGTTGTCATGACACAATTTTAAATACTATTTTCGCTATCATGTTTGTATCACAAAATGGCCTACACAGTTAGAATGCTAAGTCCTTATACTTTCAAATTAAATATACAATGTATATTAATACATAAATATACAACATAGCACAATATTCGACAGTATAAAAATGCAGTTATGCCCAGCGGCTCGCCCTTGGGCCGATGCTCAGAAAATGGGTTAATGGGACAAAGACAATGTGACTAAACATGAAACGTAGCTTTTAAATGTGTGTTTCATATATTAAAGGTAAACAGTCATTCAAAACCTATTATCACCCTTGTGAAAAAATAACTAACCCCCTAAATCTAATAACTGGTTGTGCCACCCTTGGTGGCAACAACTGCAATCAAATGTTGCGATAGCTGCAAATGGGTTGTTTAGAAATGTTTTCATTTAGTTTCATTGGAGGGTTTGCAAGCATGACCTGCCTGTGAAGGTCATGCCACAGTGTCTCAATACAATTCAAATCGGGACTGACTAGGCCACTCCAAGATCTCCATTTTATTACTTCAGTGCCATTCAGAGGTGGACTTGCTTGTGTACTTCAGATCATTGCCCCACTGCTTAACCCAACTGTGCTTGAGCTATAGGTCACAAACTGATGATCAGACAGTCTCCTTCAGAATTTTCTGGTAGAGGGCAGAATTCATGGTTATGGCAGGTCGCACAGGTCCTGAAGCCCGCAAAGCAGCCCTAGATTATCACACCACCACCACTGTGTTTGACCGTTGGTATGATGGTCTTATTGTGGAATGCTGTGTTAGCTTTATGCCAAATGTAACGGAGCCCATGTCTTCCAAAAAGTTTCACTTTTGACTCATCAGTCCACTGAAAAGTTTCCCAGAATTCTGTGGTCATCAGGATGTATGCAAATGTGAAACGAGCCTTCGTGCTCTTTTTGGTCAGCAGTGCTTTTTGCTTTTCAGCCCTCACATAGATGCCATTTTTTCCCAGACTCTTTCTTATTGTGGAATTATGAACACTTACCTTATCTGAGGCAAGTGAGGCCTGCAGTTCTTTCGATGCTAGTCGAAGTTGTCTTGTGACCTCTTGGACAATGGAGCCCCCAAAACCGCTGGCCCCCCCACTGGCCCCCCCAGAGCACTGACTGCATAAAGGATGAACGTAGCCTCCGTGACGTTTCTCATAGGTATCTGAATATCCACCGTGAAGCTCATTTGGTCGCCAATAGGACACTTACCTGACTCCGCCTACCTCCCGGCTAATCCAAAAATGGTCAAAAAGGTGGACGTTGCTGGAGCTGAGGCGAGCCGAATGGAGCCTGGTTGCTGAAACACGCCCCCCGAGATCGGAGCTGTCAAGCCAGCTACTGCTTACGAACTAGGCAAAGAAGCCAACTCTGTTCGATGCTATATTGTTCGCTATGGCTGAGATGCTGGGTCATATCTGTCCTCGTAAAGGAAAGGAGCCGCCAAGTTGCTTGAGGTTGCGGGTCGAACGCTGTTTGTATCCGTGAAGCGGTTGCGAGACGAACGCTGTACACCGCTGGGAAGTTGTGACAGTTGGCTCCCCCCCAGGAGTACGAGCGGTGCTCAGCTCAGATTTTTGACGCACCTTATCCCCGCCACATTAATGGTGGTATGGCCAGTCAAACGTTAACATTGCATAACCTAAGCTTACTAGAAAGCCTAGTGAACCTTTATTTTCCTTCCTCACTCAGGCATATTTCTGATCTATCACCCTACATTTTGAATTCGGTGAATGCCGAATTAATTGTCTTCTGTGGCAAACATACGCACGGGTTATCAATGCTAGCACAGCTGGGCATCTGGCTCCAAGCCTAAACCATGGTTATTTCAGCAGCTACCCAGCTAATCTATGACCTTTATTTTAGCTTACGATACCAATGTGACTCGCAACGTTTCTTTCGCGTCGTCTTAATTAAGGTACTTCTGGAACTGAACAAAGAGGCTTTGCTCTTTCACTTAGGTTTTTTTTTCCTCCTTGTAAATGTAGCGTTACTGGACACCGAATATAGCCGAACGTGGCCAGCTAGTGACACTGTTTCCGTTGCCATTTGGCTTATTAATTAGGTTTATGTAGCTAGTGAACTTGTGGATGATGGACTTAATGAAGAAACACATTTAGCGACAGCTAGCTAGCTTGCTAGATAACATGGGATAGGTTTAATTAGCTATAAAGCTAGCTAGAACGATACTGATACCGTATCAGTAATCGCACTGAAAATGGAACGAATCCATTTGCGGCGAAGCAGCGGTAATTGTAGCTATTGCAGCAAGATAACATGAAAGGAGAAGAGACTCCGAGCCAGAACATGACTACATCCCTACAAGGGAGGAACAACAAGAGACAGAAACAGGAACAGGCAGCAGCCTCAGTCACAGCCACAGAGACTGGTGAAGACTCAGCTAGATTTAGGCCAGCCCCTACTAACCTGTCTCAGGACCAACAGGTGAATTTATCAGTGTGTCCTTGATAATGAAATGGATGGCTACAGGGTAAAATCATTTGGATAAATCTGTGGTTATGGTCTACAGTGAGTGAGGCATTTTCATGGTAATAATGTAAAACCTTTGATTTACCTTTGTCAGTAGTTGAGACTATGAATAGTTAGAATAGAAATGTTCATTGGCCAATATTACAATTGTAATTACAATGGCGAACACTTACTACTCATACTATTTGAATTATTATTATTATTATTATTATTTTTATGGTTGTTGGTGCTAAAAAAAGGCTGTATTGAAAACTATTGGAAATGTTTGTGTGTTTTTCTGAAACTTGAGGCAAATGTGTAGGATGCATATCTTTTTAATGAAAGGGAGTCAAGGACATAGCCTAGGAAACATCTTATGTCTTTATTTTCTGTGAGTGTTAATTAGATTCGGCTGTAGGTAGACGGGAAAGATATAAGAGAGTGGGCGGGGGGGGTGCAGTACATAACCATGGGCTGGAACTGAATGCGGGTTATCACAAGGAGGACCGATTTGGTCTGCCACCCTTAAGATTTTCACTGGCCCCATCTGGCCACCCCTATGAAAATTTTCTGGGGGTGCCACTGCTCCTGGATGAGTCACTGATGTGCTTATGGAGGAATTTTGGTAGGCCAGCCACTCCTGGGAAGGTTCATCACTTTTCTAAGTTTCATCCATTTGTAGACAATGACACTAACTGTGATTTGCTTGAGAGGCTTAAGAATGGCTTTCCAACCCTTTCCAGACTGATAGATGTCAAGTATTTTGTTTCTTTTCAGTTCTTGAATTTCTTTAGATTGTGGCATCATGTGCTGCTTTTTGCTTCATTCATATTGCCAGACAAGTTCTCTTTAAGTGATGTTTAGGGTCAGCAGGGCAACCAGCAATCATACCTGAGAATGTCCAATGAAATCAAACCCAGTTATAAATTTTATTGGTTTAATTAGTTGATCTAGTGACTGGGGGGTAATTACTTTTTTAAAAGGTTCTGTAGAGTTGGATAGCTTTTATCCTTCAATAAGTAAAATCATCATTTAAAAACTCCATTTTGTGTTAACTCGGGTCATCTTTGTCTAATACTTAAATTAGTTTGGTGATCTGAAATGTGCATGTGCCTCAAATATGCAAAAATAAGGGAATACCAGAAGGAGGCAAAAACTTTTTCACTGCTCTGTATTAGTGATTAGCATAACCAGCTGGCTAGGCTCTTATTCGCTGGCATATTTTCTACAGCAGCAGTCAGTTAAGTTTCAGAACGGTTCTGTATTTTTTCTTCTTTTGATTATGATGCAAACATCTGTATGATGATCCCTTGCTCTGCACCAGGACAATTTGAATCTTTGAGCAGAAAACAAAATAAGTCTGCCTTAAAGATGGTATCTTAAATATGAAGCAGAAAGAACGCATTACTGGATAAACTTATGGAAAAAAAAAACTCTTGAACATAAAACACAGATAACAACCAAAATAAGTAAACTCCAAGGACAAAAGACATTCCGTGACAAAATAACTGCGCAGCCCTTTTGAAGAAGTGGTCTTGACTACAGCTGAAGTCTTTTGTGTTTGCTTTCATGAATTGTGTGAACTCTCCATGTGAAACCTGAGACTCGCTGCGATAGCCTGTGTGAGAGATTGACTGTTTTTCTAAAGATACTGATCTTTGAACGCTGAGTCATGTTGGTCTCTGGTACGGATTAAATTTTCACATCTTACTTTCTACAGAAACAAACAAGGAGAGTTGTTTATTTGCAAAACTGATAACAGCTGCGGAATATGAAATTAATCTGTATTTATGTGTGCATGTGGGTTATTCAATAAAGGTCTTTTTTCAAAAACTTTACATGTGTTACGTCAGAATATCAAAAATCAACATAACTGCAGGAATTTACTTTATTTCCAGGTGAAATTCTGAGTAAAGAGACCAATGAAATGGCAGCTCAAAAATGAGCTTTTTTTTTTTTGGGGAAACCTTAGCTGGCAGCTGGCGTAGGAAGTATGCGAACGAACTAAACCTGAGCCTGCTGATATTGCTGATCATCTATACCTACCGCCAGAAGACTTGTGTCGCTATCAATAGCTGAATTTGAATGAATTTGTTACAAAAATATTATTGAGGACTTTTATAGTCTGAACCAGATCAGCTTAAATCAATAAATTTGGATCATGACAGTTGGTAGATGAGTGTAAAATGTGAAGCCTTACTGTTATTGTTACATTCCTTTATTCCAGTCTTCCACCAACTACAACTGCCAGTATTAAACCCAAATGTGCTGATGCACACACAATAAGAGGATGGGTCAGAATTGTTGTGCATGACGGCCATGATGTCACTTCTACAGTAAAAAGTGACTGTCTTAACCCTTTCAACGCCATGGGCAACTATAGTTGCCCAATGATGTAAGATATCAAAATCAGACGCTGTTGAAAACCTATCATGTGGGAGCTCTTTTAAACAAGTTGACACATGATAGGTTTTCAACAGCTCAGGATAACTAAATTTTTAATTCCTTGAAAATGTATTCAGCGCTCAAAGAGGTAACAAGTAACTTATACCATATATTACAAGAATAAAAATTGAAATGTATAACATAGTCAATACAATTCACGTGGTGAAACATTTAATAATGCGCTGTTGTGTATAGCTCTCAGCATAGTACAGGTCAAAGGCAATTTATAATCTCTGCTTCAGTTTTAATTTTTATATACCATACCAACTTTTGCAGTTGTCAATAATACCATTTAAAAATGTTACATTAATGTCCAGAAAATAAAGGAGAGTGCCATAACAAAGGTAAGCAAAGTCAGTTATGCGTTCGCAGTCCTCCTGTGCGTACACCAGAGCCTCGACGTTGGGTGGCAGGATTAGCAAGTGGAACCAGCCTCTTTTTATGGATCTCGCTCTTCGTGTCACGCCTACCTGCGGCTGTCACATAATGCATGCATATGTTGAAATATACACAGAAGAGCCACTCCCATTGACCAATCGCAGAGATCATGTTGGTTCTTGTATTGACCAGTGATAACAAAATTAGTCTTAAGTCGCGCCTATGCATTTCTCATAAATGCCAAATATGTGCACGAGGAGATAAATTTTCAAAAAATAGTTTTGTCTGTTTTCAGCAACTTAATAATGTTAAAATTCCGCCTGGTACATTTTACTGGCGAGAAAACATCAATAAATGGAACAACAAGGACTATTTGTAAACAGTAGTTCACTTCACGATGGAAAATTACGTACTTTTGTAAAGCAAAGCCCTCAATTAACCAATTTCATTGATAAATTCATCAACGTTTTTGCTGGGGAATCCCCATTATCTACTGTATATACCAAAATAACTTGTGGAAACCCCACTTGGCCGACTTTGGGTGCCGACCGGGGTTAACCTGGTCGAACTGAACATCTCCCAAATTCACCCCTGTTGGACTAGGGTGATGTCACAGCCAAACCAGACTGACCCAAGACGCTTCGAGGGTTCGTTGAGTTCAAAGATGGCGGCCATATGAATCTAAGTGGTGTCTGCAGAATGAAAAAATGCTTATTTCCGTCTAGTAATACGCAATTTTGTAAAAGTTCAGCTGTAAAGTTTGTGAGCAAAAGTAATGCCATAGGTGGAAGCATACGAGTAAATATCAAATCAATGAATGGTAATTTAGTTCAAAATATCAATTGTAAGGGTGGGTAAGTGTAAGCGCGACTCTCTTGTATTGCAAACATTTAATTGAAATCACTGAAGTCGGCCATCATTGCATAACTAGAGTCAATGGGAAGCTGTTCAAGCGACATCAACTGCTTGATATGCGCGGTGGCACAAACCAGAATAGAGTCTGGTTAGCACCCAACGTCAGCCCATACATGGTATTCATTGTAGTATTACTCGTGACAAGCAGCCAATAGCAGCCATTGAAAGTCATCAAAAAATTAACCTTGTTGCTGTGCTAGAGTTCGTGACCCCTCTATCCTGGCAGATGATTGGTCCGATGAACATGACATGTCATTTATACGAGAGAACTCAATTTTGAATTTTTGGTCATTAAGACTCATTTTGCAATCACTGCTCATATATGATACGGAAAATCAGGCCATTTATCTATAATTGGCCCAGAGATAGCCCCAAGACAGGGGGGAAGGGCGAAAGAACCGAGGATTCATACTGGGGTCAGCCTGAGACTCATGCAGCTACCTGTGCAACACGACAGCTAGTGCCTCACTCAGCATGCTGCTATGCTGAAAGAAATAATTATTACACAATTTTACCATATGACTTAGTTTTACTTTTTTGACTTCATGTCGTGCAAGTGAATGAGTTTCTTTGCAAGAATGTACAGGTACCAGAATGTTGTGTAAACCCAAATAGGATGGAATTGTAAGTGAATATTTTAGAGTGATTATATCACAAATCCTTTCAGTTATGTGAAGCCTGCTCATTTAAACTTGAACATGCCACTGGTTTGTTTTCAGATCGAATACATTGTTAAATTGCGGATTAGATACCCCTCTTTAGTGGTTTAGAAGCAGTCGACTTTGACATTAATTTTGCTGAAGGCCGGATGCATCATGTTCATGAATCCGCTGATGTGTGTGACATAAGATGACACATATATGTTTAATGATGTAAGTGTAATGTCCCCTGGCAGGCTGAGTTGAGCTGGCTCATCACTCCGTTTCATTAGATAATGACGGTTTGGGCAGAAAATAAGACTCCTCTTGGCAGCGGATATTCGCGCCATTATGGTGACCAGTTGCACGCAAGGCTTGTGAATTTTATTCAAAAGACCCCTGCAGTCAAAGATAATGAAACTTAATTATTGTTCTTGGCAATGCTGCGGGCGGACTACAGCAGTTAAATCACAATGAAGTTATGGAGCTATCTTTGGAAAGTACGAGCAGGATCCATCTTATTTCTGCAATCGTTTATTCATGGGTTCCTTATATTATTATTATTATTATTATTAAAGCTCATGACTTAAGCACCTGTGTAAGGGGTATGTAAATGTTATTGTGACTTATTTACAATATAGCAATAAGCTGGTTTAAGGTTGTGGACTCTCGATGTATGATAATGTTATATCAATGTATTTCTGTTTTGTTTTCTTTCATTTTCAAATGCTATATGTCATTAAAACCAAGATACATCATATTAAAACCTAAAACTCAAAACATGCATGTATGCAAATATCTATCAGTATAGAGTTGTCCACTTCAGACTGGGAAAAAAATAATTATGGTTCCATTTATTTAATACATAATTCGCTAAATATCATCTTATTTTCTCCACTGAATCACCCCTATTGTCTACAAAAAATTGTGAATAATATATTTTGCCAAAGCTTTGTGAGGTTCACTTGACATGGCATGAAAAGCAATTTAAATGGAGAATATGATAAATGATAAAGAAATTACTTGTGCCACCCATTGTCCTATATTGACCTTTCCACAAACTGTTTGGCCCTAAACAGTGTATCACCCCTTCCTTGGAACTCCCTAAACAACACCCCAAAAGAGCTCTCAAAATACAAGCGGAGGTGAACACTTTATAACTACTTCCTTGCTGTTCTAGCCAATTGTTCACAAACAGGGAATAACAATAAGCTTCCTGTCCATGAAAGGGTTTTATGAAATGCCCATGCGCACGTACTCTGTGTAGTAATCAGCTTCAGGAATCACTCGTGTGGGTTATATTGCCATAGCTGTGTGAGTGTTTATTTGAATTTCAGCCTGAACCAGAAAGGCTTACCCCTCCATCTCATGAAGTTCATTTCTTGTCATCAAAAACACACTGTGGACAACACTGATAAGGAATGTTTTCTTTAAATGTAGCTGTAAAATGAACTTAGAAATGTTTTTGAACGTATCGGAATAGTTTATTTATTTACACATTTTTGCTCCAAAAGAATAGCTAGCTTCAAATGGCTTGTTATACAATAACACGTCTTAATTCACTGCACATAGCTGTCCATCTTTTAAAAAGAATGGCAAGGATATGACATGAGAACGATAGAGAATATATTTGCTCAGAAAGGCATCAGAGTGATACATGTATCATGTAAAATCCTATGAGCAAGGGTGCAACACCTACAATGCTCCAATGGGATGGGCCCCCGCTTAATAAACTGTCTGTTGTTTAGATAAAATCATCAGCTAAATAATTGAAGCAACAATAATAAGACCATAACAAGCAAATGGTTTTGGGTATTCCATTATTGTCAGGTCCATAATTGTTTGGACGTTGATACAATTCTCATCATTTTGACTCTGAATGCCTTCACAGTGGATTTGAAATGAATGAATCAAAATGTGCTTGAAGGGTAGACTTTCAACATTGTTTTCAGGGTTTTCCCAAAAATATTTTATGAATCATGTAGGAATTAGAGCCATTTTGATGCATAACCCTCCTGGTTTTAGGGGCTCAAAAGTATTTGGATAAACTCACATAATCATGATTAAATTGTCGTTTTAACACTTTGTTGCAAATCCCTTGCAGTCAAGTCAGTGACAGAAGTCTGGAAGCCCTAGCCATCACCAGGTGCTGGGTTTCCTTCATGGCGATTCTCTGCCAGGTCTTCACTGCTGCTATCTTCAGCTCTTGCTTTTTCTTTGGGCACTCTACCCTCAGTTTCGCCTTCAGCAAGTGAGAAGCGCGCTTCTTTGCATTCAGGACAAGTGAGTGACTGGGTCATTGTAGAACATTCCACTTCCTTACCTGTAACGTTGTTTGGATAGTCTTTCGGTGTGCTTGGAGTCATTGTCCATCTGCACTGTGAATGAGTTTTGAAAAATTTTGCTGAATATTAGCAGGTAGTACACTCAGATAGAATTCTGAAATTGTCCCGCTGCTTTTTTCCCGTTGGGGACACTAATTGTCGAAGCTTTGAAGACGAAATTCTTTCCCATTCTTGCCTGATGTACGACTTCAGTTGTTCAACAATCCAGGGTATCCGTGGTCGTATTTTGCACTTCATAATGCGCCACACATTTTCAATGGGAGACAGGTCTGGACTGCAGGCAGGCCAGTCTATTACCCGCACTCTTTTACTATGAAGCCACTCTGTTGTAGCACGTGCAGAATATGGCTTGGCATTGTCTTGCTGAAATAAGCAGGGATGTCCCTGAAAAAGACGTCACTTGGATGGCAGCATATGTCGCTCCAAAACCTGTATGTACCTTTCAGCATTAATGGTGCCTTCACAGATGTGCAAGTTACCCATGCCATTGGCACTAACACATCCCCATACCATCACAGATGCTGGCTTTTGAACTTTGCACTGATAACAATCTGGATGGTCCTTATCCTCTTCAGCCCGGAGGACATGACGTCCATGATTTCCAAAAACAATTTGAAATGTGGACTTGCCAGACCACAGCACACTTTTCCACTTTGCTTCAGTCCATCTCAGATGAGTTTGGGCCCAGCGGCATTTCTGGGTGTTGTTGATATATGGCTTTCGCTTTGCATGGTAGAGTTTTAACTTGCACTAGTAGATGCAGCGACGAACTGTGTTAACTGACAATGGTTTTCTGAAGTGTTCCTGAGCCCACATGGTAATATCCTTTACAGAATGATGTCGGTTTTTAATGCGGTGCTGCCGGAGGGACCGACCATCTCAGGTATTAAATGTTGATTTTCGGCCTTGCCGGTTATGTGCAGATTTCTCCAGATTCTCTGAATCTTTTGATGATATTAAGGATTGTAGATGATGAAATTGCTAAATTCCTTGCAATTGCATGTTGAGAAACGTTGTTCTTAAACTGTTGGACTATTTGCTCACGCAGTTGTTCACAAAGTGGTGAACCTCGCCCCATCCATGCTTGTGAACGACTGAGCCTTTCGGGGATGCTCCTTTTATACCTAATCATGACACTCACCTGTTTCCAATTAACCTGTTCACCTGTGGAATGTTCCAAACAGGTGTTTTTTGAGCATTCCTCAACTTTCCCAGTCTTTTGTTGTCCCTGTCCCAACTTTTTTAGAATGTGATGCACGCATCTAATTAAAAATGAGTGAATATTTCCAAAAAAACAATAAAGCTTATCAGTTTGAACATCAAATATCTTGTCTTCGTAGTCTACTCAATTGAATATAGGTTGAAAAGGATTTGCTAATCATTGTATTCTGTTTTTATTCACGTTTTACACAACGTCCCAACTTCATTGGAATTGGGGTTTGTAGTACAAATTGATTTTTTTCTCATCTGCCTATAGGATGTTGTTCCAGAGCAGTACAGGCTCTTTTGTGATGTTTTTGGCAAAAATCCAGACTTTGAGGCTTACCAGTGTTTTACATCTTATGGTAAACACGTTGTATTTACTTAGTGAAATTTTCTCATGATTGATGACATCGACACAGATATGCTTAGCTTACCTCCTGGAGAGTGTTCTTGATCTGGCCACTTCTTATGAAAGTTTCCTCTTCACCAGGAAAAAGATTCTGCTGTTGTTCATCTCAGTTGTTTTCCGTGGTCTTTTGGGCCCTTTGGTGCTCTTGCGCTCACCAGTGCTTTCTTTCTTCTTAAGAACATGATCTAGTTGATTAGCCTCCCCGCATATTTTTTAAATTTATATGAAGCTTCTGTTTTCATTTTTCAGCCCCATGATGGCTTGCTCCACTGGCAGTGGAAGCTGTTAGGACTTTATATTAAGAGTAAACAAGAACAGAATAAAAGCAAATGCCAAAGTTTAAATTGCTGCTATGCATTTTTCTCTGTTTACTTGAAAATTAATTGAGGAAGGAAAAACCCATTCCAGGCCATGGAATAGCTGTGCAGCAACATGTTCAATAACATTCGGACTCTTAAAAGGGGGGACCACATATCAAAAACACAGTATTTCTGACACTGCGCCCGTTTTTAGGGTAAATACCCCTCAAATTAATGCTGAAAGTCTGCACGTCGCACTCTTATTCATTATTTAATTTCATATACAATATGCTGTGGCGCTTGAGCTGGGCCTGTCGACTGCTGTTGGTAATGATACTTAATCAAACTGAGTTATTTTCAAAAATCGATATACGCTGAGCCAAGGTTGTTCAATTAAAATTGTAAATATTATAATTTTTTGCGGTGTGCATCTGTGAAGTCATGCTCTCTTTATTCTTATTAATTTTTTACAATTTTCTACGGTCTGTGTGTCAACAGAGGAGTAAATGTATAGCCTTTTATGAGCCAAACGAAGAATTGCGTAAAATAACAAGGAGTGGCAAAGCGGGTCTAATGCCTGAAGTCGCTCAACAGCATCTCAAACGGTGATCACAAAAAACCACCGGTGTGCATTGTCACATAGCCAAGAATGTGCTGTCGGCAAAAGTTATGTGCACAAAACATTTAGATGAGAATAGAAACTGCAGAACTGAGAATTTTTATCAGCCCCTCGAAATAACATTTCAAAGCAGTTAGTTGGCTGACGTACTCTACAGCCCTACGCACGACTTCTACCAGCTGTGCGTGTTGTGCCACGTGACATGCGCTGTAGTCCCCGCCTCCCGTTTCCGCATCTTTAAACAGGGGGATAGAGCCAGCGTGTCTGCAGCCGTGAGTTAAAATCACAAGTGATGTGTTACTATCGTGTGGCTTTGTGTCGCTTCTGATGTAGCTTATGGTTTGCTGTATAGAAATAGACCTCATTTTACGACGACACGTTCTCGCTGAGCTTACTGACTGCGTTGGGATCAGTGGGAATATTTATTATTGATGCGGGCAGGCCTTGCGATTTGTGCACGCTCGTGCATGTTCATTGGCTGTATTAAGACTGTGTACATAATATTAAAATATTTCAAAATCGGATGTTGTGTGGATTATTAGCGCGACAAACTGCATGTCAACATTTGATGTAGTGCAGGTCCAGAACAAAAAATAAGCAACTGGCTTTCTCCCTGGCAAACAGTAGCTATACTTAACGGATAAATGACCAGGCACGCTGGTCGTTCTTTGTGTGTTCCCTAGGTGTGTATGGAGTGCAGGGTGACATTAAAATCCAATACTTACGATGTCGCTATAGAAAACAACGCTAAATTCCAGTGCTTGTCTGAGTATTTCCACTCGCACGGTCACGACAGAATATGGAGGCTACTACGCTGGTAGACTACGGGATGATGTGCTGATGCTTTATTCTGTAAAGTTTACAGTTAGTAATCATGATAACGTTTGGATTTCTTACATTGTCACCAAGTAACAATCGGTTCATATAGAAGTTGCTTAACACACGCACTCTGGCTGTTATGCGGGGGGAAATGCGCTAAACGTGCCGTGAGGTCATACCTCCGGTTGAACGTGATACTAAGTTAATTGTTTATGCGAAATGTTTATTTCACGCAGTCCTTGTTATAATGTTAATGATAATAACGTTTGGATTTAACGTAACATGTTCCCTAGAAAATCGATGGCTGGGCAGCATTTGCAGACGTTACGGGCACAATGGTACTGGCAGAAAACTGGGACCAGCATGTACCCTTTCCGAAGTTCTCCCTGTCCCAGTCAAGGATTCTCGTTTCCCTTGCGGCTCTCCTGTGTTTCATGAATAGCTATGATGGAGAGTTCGTCTTTGATGATTCAGAAGCCATCATCAACAACAAGGTAAATTGTAAACTCAAATTAATGGGTATTGTAGTTAATGGGTGCAAATACATAACTAACTAGAGGCACTCCTAGAGTGCTAACCTCCGCCAAGACATCACAGTCCAAATCTTGGTGAGTGGGAGCAAAGTGCAGTTATGGCGTGTCATAGGATGTCAGGATGGCTGCTGTGGCGGCCATTTTGTTTGTCTGATTACGGTCAAAATCAATAGGGTCCATCCCTGATGTAATAGTGACCCACCCACAAAATTTCAGAGATATCCGCTCATTACTTTTTGAGTTATCTCGTTCACAAACAAATGGGTCAGATCACATAACCTCCTGCCAACTTCGTTTGGCGGAGGCAACTAGAGTGATGTGCATGTGATGCACTGTCATGCCCTCCGCCCCCAGATAAAATGCATTTCCATGGAAACCAAGAGAAATTAAAATCCCAGAATCACCAAAATAGCAAAAGGCACCATTTCACCTCTAATTCAAAGCATATACCAAGTTTTATTTAAAAATTTCAAACAGTTCATGACATATGACCGGGAAATGGTAGTGTTTCAGTCTTACGGAGTCATGGAATTACAGACGGAGGATAAAACACTACGTCCTCCGCTTTCGCGGGAGACATAAAAAGCAGTGCCTTGGTAGCTTCATTCAGCAGTGTTCTGTTCAATCTGTCTTTGAGATACTGAACCCCATTTGGAGTCAGTGATTACAAGGAAACTTTGTTAGCATATGCCTGGGCAGTTGTTGACCGAATGGTTTTCAAAAAAGGACTGTAATGTGATGTCCTTGTCATTACAAATGTGGCAAATTAGTGGCAATATTGTTAGTGACTTGTCCTCAGTCTATCCAAATCCTAATGTGCTTTACTGCAAGTGCTGAGCCACAGATCAAAGCATCTTGCGCATTTAGCTATTTGTATGTGATGAGTTTGAGGGTTGTTGCAAATAATCAGACAGTTTTTGGTGGGAGAGTTGAACTTTTTACTCTAAATTTGAGTCGTCATGTACCACAGGCAAACAGGATTTGGCGTGGAGTTCTGAGGCTGCTCTTGTCATTATTGGCACATGGCATAGTTTGCGGGTTTGTTAGAGCACGCTCTTTCCCTGTGTATTTATTTTCCCACAGGATTTAAGACCTGAGACGCCGCTGAATAATATTTGGAGAAATGATTTCTGGGGAAGCAACCTAAGCAGCAACACCAGCCACAAATCTTACCGGCCGCTGACGGTGCTGACTTTCCGGTAAATTCAGCTTAACACAACTTTTAAGGGAAGGTGACGCAATACACTTCTGCTGTGACCTGCATGAGAGAACTGCGTGCAGCCTTTATTTTTAACTTTTACTCTTCACTCTTGAGTCCTTTGGACTTCTTTTTGCCTAAGAATGTTTGTGTGTCATTTTTTATTTTCACTCTAACTTCAAACAAATAAGCAGGGGTGCGTTTCCCGAAATCACAGATGCTAATTTACATAGTTGGGCTCATTGACAGTGAATGGACGAACTACGTAAGCAACTACGCTTTTGGGAAACGTGCCCAAGGTCAATGTTGCATAATTTCTCATTGACAGAAGAGCAGCATTTGCTATCAAGAATATTCAGCTTGTTTTTCCACAAAGCCCATATATGTGGAGAGAGCATTCTGTACTTTTGTGAGTGCCAGTTTCCTTGGAACTGAATGTGCTGCCCAAAGGTTATGAGTTCATTCTCTCTCATTACTCCACTTACCAACCTATGTAGCCAGCTGTTTGTATTCGGTCATTATATTGGAATTTAAAATGGAGGGATGGCTGGTTCTGATATTTTTCAAAAACTCAGACTTTTCTCCAGAAGCTTTCCATCTGAAATGTAATTGTTTTATCAAAGGCACTTTTACCCTTAGAGCGCTAAATTGTTGCTCAATGATGTAAGATATCAAATTCAAAGCTGATGAAAACCTATCATGTGGCGACTTGTTTAAAAGAGCTCCCGCAGGGGAGCTCTTTTAAACAAGTCGCCACATGATAGGCTTTCAACGGCACAAGATAATTTAATTAATAATTTTTTTGAGAATTTATGTCTGCGCACTAAGGGTTAAAGTGCATCCTTGGCCAGAGTTAATGAAGGACTAGTGTTGTAACCTCTAAGCCAGTGGTTCCCAACCCAGTCCACAAGGACCCCCTGTCCTGCAGGTTTTTGTTGCAGCTTTACGTTTGCACACCTTATCCATTTAAGGCCCAATGCACCTTCATGCACACACTGTTCAGGTAGATCTTTTTCAACCAATCAGCATGAAGCCCTTAAATGGATCAGGTGTGAAAGAGTAGAAAGACAGCAAAAACCTGCAGGGCAGGGGGTCCTTGAGGACTGGGTCGGGAACCACTGGTCTAACCCAATCATCCTTTTAAAGTCCGCTGTTTCAAAATAAAACTGCCTGAAGGTGGCATTCCCAGTTTTTCCTACCCTGAACACAGCCGAAAGCGAACTGCTCCAGTCGACTCAGGAGGAAGATGCCACACCCTGTGATGCCACTCGCTAACGTGAGGACTAGCTCTTGTTTCTTTTATGTTATGGAGTCACACCGCCAATCACACATTGCCAATGGCGTCGGAGGATCACATAGTCTGCGTTTGGTTTAAGTGGTTAAAAGAGAAGTGGTTTCAAAAGGGAGGTGGTTACGAGAGAGGAACCAGAAGTGGTTTCAAGAGAGCAGAGAATTAGCACATTTTTAATCGGCTTAACCGCTATTATCCCCACCGAGACCAGGGCAGTTGTTGGCTTGCCCATGTGGGCCCCCGGCCATAGTCAGTAATGGCATGGCTGGGATTCGAATACCCGATCTTAGGGCTCCCAGACGAACGTCCTTGCTCTGAGCCACTTGGAGGCCAAAATTCTAACTAGAGTCTTTACTCAGGTTTGCTGTGCAGATGCTTTTTATAGAGCATTTAACTACCTCTTTTTTTCCAGATTTAACTACCTCTTGGCTGGTGGACTGCACCCGGTTGGCTTCCATGTGGTGAATATCTGCCTTCACAGTGCTATCTCTGTGCTGATGATCGACGTGTTTGCGGTGCTGATCGGTGGTTTGGCGTACGACTGCAAAGGGCGACGACTGAACCAGACGCCACAAGCCTCTTCCTTGGCTGCTCTCCTGTTTGCCGTGCATCCAGTTCACACCGAGAGTGTAAGTATGACAAACTCGGCAAAACCAGCCTGTCTGTCTCAGCTTTTTAGCCCTGTAGTGAGGCTGAAACTCATTATTTCTTTCTAATGGAAAGTATCGGCTCATTCTAAGCCACTGTTTGCTCGACTAGTGGAAACATCTCTCAGCGCTTGACAAATCTTAACACTTAAAACGCTGAAATAAATTTTTAAATTATAAATTCAATTATCTTGTGCTGTTGAAAACCTATCATGTGGCAACTTGTTTAAAAGAGCTCCCATGGGAGTTGGGAGAGTTGCCACATGATAGGTTTTCAGCAGCTTTGATTTTGATATCTTACATCAGTGAGCAATAATAGCTGCATTTTGCACCCTAAGGGTTAAAATTAGTCTAATTATCTCATTAGCAATGTTGCGATCTCAGCTAAAAGTAATAGAGATACGATTTCTCATGTAGAGTTTCTCCTCCCATTTTCCATGTTGACAGGAGTCAGTGGGTTGTCCTTTTGGGGGCAAACAAAGAAACAATCTGATATAAAAAGGTACCACTGATGAGAGATATTTTCCGGCTCATGGTGATTGGATTAAACATACATTAGAGGCGTCAGCGAGAAGAAAGCAGCTCACAGCTTGTGTGCTTCGCGTACAGGTGCGCTGTGTAGGCCAGGATAATTATTAGTAGCTGAAGATGTCTCCTCTATCGCCTGCCGATGACGTCTGTACCTTCTATTAAACTTTAAGGAGTGCTGCGATGGTGCTCTCCAGCCTACCTTAATCAGATGCCAGGAGGATTGAGCTGGACTGTGCATCTGTGGGGTGCCTTTCAGGAAGACCTCTGGCTTATGAGTATGAATCAAAGGGCTGTGTGCTCAGGGCGTCCTGCCGTACAGAGCCTCTGAGCGGGCAGTACAGTCCCCAGTGTGTCCTGCTAATTGGGTATCATTAGTGAAGCTGCTGTCGGAAGGGTGGACCAAAGGGGAGAGATGGGCAATGTGTGCTGTGGTGCGCCGTATCCTGTTCAATTATGTGATGCCTCGCGGTTGTATTGGTAAACTGAGCTATGGTTGTATGGTTTTGTAGTTCAGCCAGAATTTGGGGTTTCTGTATGGCGGATGAGGGCAGCCCGCTTTGAAGCAGGATGAGCGGGATGTAAATGTGATTTGAAACTCCCAGGCAACACAATGGAAATATGTTTAAGATATTTATGAATTAATATATCTTTTTCTTTTTTTTACTTTTGAGGGGACAATGAAAGCAATGTGTGAAAATGAATCAGATCATATCAGAGAAACAAGACCTAGCCATTTGGTCCCAGAAACCTCCTACCTTTCTCACCTTCCTCTATTGTACCCAACACTGCACCGTAGGATAATTCTACCCTGTCAAGCCAGACGGCAGTATCCGCAAATTTCTCAAAATTGGGAAAGCCCACCATTGACCCTCTACAGCACCAGCTCCATCTATTTTTAGTAGAGATTAGCCTGATCGATACACATGTGCAGAGTTATTGCATGTGCAAGTTAGCAGTATCTACAGAAGTAGGGCAGGAGGTAAAACTTTAAGGCCAATTTTCTCAGTTTCACTATTTTGCAGATACTGCCGTCTGGCTTGACAGGGCAGAATTGTCCTGACTGTGCAATAAGAGTTATCCATTTAGTACAGCAAAATACAACACAATTGTTGTAAGTGGAACATTTTATGTCCATCTTAATACTACTGTCATACTCAATATCTTTTTTTAACCCCATAAAACCTTTTTTTTAGCCCCAAAAATCGACTGGTATATGGGTCCTTAAAATGCAGTTGCTGCATTCAAATCTGTGGAGCTTCAGGCATATTTTAAATTCTTGAGATTTCAAGGTTTCCTAAGATGCCGATATGGGTGGCTGAGTTATAGGAAATGTATAAGATCATGATATTTTTCATTTGATGTAATGCTGTGGACATTAGTTTGAATATTTCTGTCTGTATAAGTGTCATGTAGATCCACCGAAGCACTACAGCTGGCAGATACAGAATATCTAAGTGACATTGTCCTACAAAATGGGAAAAAAAGAGAAAAATTTCTGATTTTAAACCAATTTAAGGGAAAACTTCAGTGAAAAGTTGGTGTTGAAGGGGTTAAAAGAGAATCTTAATGAGAGTGTTTTGGTTATGAAAGGGCAAAGTCTGTTTTATTCTTGAAGGACATGATAAAATATCTGATGACAGAAAATGATGTTAATGAGACAGAAGAAAGTACTGTCTGACAGTGTTACGTACCTATTGAATATTTGCAGAGTCCCAGATACTATTGTTGATTGCCTTAGATTTTCCTCGGCTGGATGGACCAAGAGTTCTGTCTTTATCCTGGAGACAGAGACAGCAGTCCAAATTAGATTTTTGGACGAAGTTTATCTAGTAGTTTTGACAATGGATTTATTGGTAGCAAAACAATACATATATAACTAGAGGCACTTGTAGAGTGCAAACTTCCACCAAGGCAGCACAATCCAAATGTGCATGAGTGGGAGCAAAGTTGAGTTATCGCATGTGATAGGATTTCAAGATGGCTGCCGTGGCGGCCATATAGTTTCACTGATCGCGGTCAAAATCAATAGGGTCCATTCTTGATGTAATAGCAATCCACCCACAAAATTTCAGACAAATCCATGCATTACTTTTTGAGTTATCGCAAGTGATAGGATTTCGACATGGCTGCCGTGGTGGCCATATTGTTTCAGTGATCGCGGTGAAAATCAATAGGGTCCATCCTTGATGGAATAGCAATCCACCCACAAAATTTCAGACAAATCCGTGCATTACTTTTTGAGTTATGTTGTTCACAAACAGACAAACAAACAAACAGGGGCGAAAACATAACCTCCGCCCCAACTTCGTTGGCGGAGGTAACAAACAAATAATATGTAAAATAATGGAGGGGTTTGAGGAGGATAATGTAGGGACATACTGCACAGATAGATTTGTATTTTAACTGCACTACACAATTTAGCAAGCTAAACAACAAACAAATATGATGTCAGTTATTCCTTTGCATATTTATTGCTAACCATTGCTATACTGCTATTGACTTCAGCTTCTTAGCAAATGCAGTTGTGACGGGTTGGAAATTGCATTCTATGGGGCGATGTGCCATAATTGTGCTTAGTGGGGAACTGGTGGCACGGAATCGCACTCTGTGGGGATGGTGTAGCGTTCCTAGATTGATTTGCGACATGAGGGTTCCAGAAAAACCTGGTCACGTGACACAAAAAGCCGTGTTTCCAGTGCATTTCTGGGTGCTGTCTCAAAGTGAATGATTCATTCATCAATGAGCTCATAATGTTGAAGATAAGTGTTCAAAAATCGTTAATATAACGGGTTGCTGCACCTATAGGTGGAACAGTTGGTCAGAGAAGGGCCACAAAATGTACAGGTTCTCTGCTGATTCAGAAAGAACTACAACCCCAATTCCGAAATAGTTGGGACGAAGTGTAAATTGTGAATAAAATAAAAATGCAATGACTTTCAGATCACATGAACCAATATGTTATTTACAATAGAACATAGATAACATTTCAAATGTTGAAACATTTTAGCACATTTTACATTTTTATTCACAAAATGAGCTTATTTGAAATTTTCAGGCTGCAACAGGTCTCAAAAAAGTTGGGACACAGGCAAAAAAGGGCTGAAAAATTAATTAATATGTAAGAGAATCAGCTGAAAGAACATATAGCAAGTAATTAAGTTAACTGGCATCAGGCATGTAACATGATTGGCTGTAAAAGGGATGTCTTAGAGAGGCTGAGTCTCTCAGAAGTGAAGATGGCCAGAGGCTCTCCAACCTGTGAAGGCTTGCGTAAAAAAATTGTGGAAAATTTTTAAAACAAAGTTACGTCAAATTACAAAGGCTTTGAAGGTCTCATCATCGACAGTGCATAACATCATTGAAAGATTCAGAGAAACTGGAAAAATCTCTGTGCGTAAGGGACAAGGCCGAAGACCTTTACTGGATGTACATGATGTTCGGGCCCTCAGATGCCACTGCATCACTCACCAGCATGATTCTGTCATTGACATTACTAAATGGGCCCAGGAATACTTCAAGAAACCACTGTCTGTAAATGCAGTCCGCCGTGCCGTCCACAGATGCCACCTAAAACTCCTATCATGCAAAAAGGAAGCCATTGTTGAGCATGATCCAGAAGCGCCGCGTGTTCTGCGGGCCAAGGCTCAGTTAAAATGGACTGTGGCAAAGTGGCAAAGTGTCCTGTGGTCAGACGAGTCCAAATTTGACATTCTTGTTGGAAATCATGGGCATGGTGTACTCCGGGCTGAAGAGGAGAAAGACCACCCCTCCTGTTATCAGCGTTCAGTTCAAAAGCCAGCATCTCTGATGGTATGGGGATGCATTAGTGCATATGGTGTGGGACACTTGCATGTTTTAAAAAGCACCATGAACGCTGAAAGGTACAAAACCCAAAACCAGTGAAGTTGGCACGTTGTGTAAATCGTAAATAAAAACAGAATACAATGATTTGCAAATCCTTTTCAACCTATGTTCAATTGAATACACTGCAAAGACAAGTTACTTAATGTTCGAACAGGTAAACTTTGTAATTTTTTGCAAATATTAGCTCATTTGGAATTTGATGCCTGCAACATGTTTCAAAAAAGCTGGCACAAGTGGCAAAAAAGACTGAGAGAGTTGAGGAATGCTCATCAAACACTTATTTGGAACATCCCACAGGTGAACGGGCTAATTGGGAACAGGTGGGTGCCATGATTGGGTATAAAAGCAGCTTCCTGAAATGCTCAGTCATTCACAAACAAGGATGGGGCGAGGGTCACCACTTAGTGAACAAATCGTGAGCTGATTGTCGAACAGTTTAAAAACAACATTCCTCAACGAGCTATTGCAAGAAATTTAGGGATTTCATCATCTACGGTCCGTAATATAGTCAAAAGGTTCAGAGAATCTGGAGAAATCACTGCACGTAGCGACAAGGGCGAAAACCAACATTGAATGCCCGTGACCTTGATCCCTCAGGCGGTACTGCATCAAAAACCGACATCAGTGTGTAAAGGACATCACCACATGGGCTCAGGAACACTTCAGAAAACCACTGTCAGTAACTACAGTTCGTCGCTACATCTGCAAGTGCAAGTTAAAACTCTACAATGCAAAGCGAAAGCCATTTATCAACAGCACCCAGAAAACGCGCCCGGCCGCTGGGCCCAAGCTCATCTAAGATGGACTGATGCAAAGTGGAAAAGTGTTCTGTGGTCTGATGAGTCCACATTTCAAATTGTTTTTGGAAACTGTGGACGTCGTGTCCTCGGACCAAAGAGGAAAAGAACCATCCGGACTGTTATAGGCGCTAAAAGTTCAAAAGCCAGCATCTGTGATGGTATGGGGGTGTATTAGTGCCCAAGGCATGGGCAACTTA
Organism: Gymnothorax javanicus; assembly: GCA_029692085.1. Taxonomy (NCBI): domain Eukaryota; kingdom Metazoa; phylum Chordata; class Actinopteri; order Anguilliformes; family Muraenidae; genus Gymnothorax; species Gymnothorax javanicus. Next base: position 53,635,332 of record CM056205.1, on the reverse strand, counting down.
CACATATGTGAAGGCACCATTAATGCTGAAAGGTACATACAGGTTTTGGAGCAACATATGTTGCCATCCAAGCAACGTCTTTTTTCATGGACGCCCCTGCTTATTTCAGCAAGACAATGCCAAGCCACATTCTGCACGCGTTACAACAGCATGGCTCCGTAGTAAAAGAGTGCGGGTACTAGACTGGCCTGCCTGTAGTCCAGACCTGTCTCCCATTGAAAATGTGTGGCGCATTATGAAGCGTAAAATACGACAACGGAGACCCCGGACTGTTGAACAACTTAAGCTGTACATCAAGCAAGAATGGGAAAGAGTTCCACCTGAAAAGCTTCAAAAATTGGTCTCCTCAGTTCCCAAACGTTTACTGAGTGTCGTTAAAAAAGGAAAGGTGATGTAACACAGTGGTAAAAAGGCCCTGTGCCAACTTTTTTTTGCAATGTGTTGCTGCCTTTAAATTCTAAGTTAATGATTATTTGGAAAAAAAAAAAAAAATAAAGTTTCTCAGTTTGAACATTAAACATCTTGTCTTTGCAGTGTATTCAATTGAATATAAGTTGAAAAGGATTTGCAAATCATTGTATTCTGTTTTTATCTACGATTTACATAACGTGCCAACTTCACTGGTTTTGGGTTTTGTATATAAAGGTTTTAGAGCAACATATGCTCCCCTCCAGATGACATCTATTCCAGGGAAGGCCTTGTGTATTTCAGCAGGACAATGCAAAACCACATACTGCAGCTATTACAATAGCATGGCTTCATAGCAGAAGAGTCCATGTGCTGAACTGGCCTGCCTGCAGTCCTGATGTTTCACTGATTGAGAACATTTGGCGCATAATTAAACGAAAAGTCCGTCAAAGGAGACCCAAATCTCTCCAGCAGCTGGAAGCCTGTATTAAACAGGAGTGGGATCAAATTCCAATGGCTGAACTCAAGAAACTTGTCTCCTCAATGCCCAGACGCCTCCACTCTGTGTTAAAAAGAAGAGGGGTTGCTACACCATGGTAAACAGGCCCCTGTCCCAACTTTTTTGAGACCTGTAGCAGCCATCAAATTTAAATTGAGCTCATTTTGTGAATGAAATTATAAAATTTCTCAGTTTCAACATTTGCTATCTTATCTCTGTTCTATTGTGAATAAAATACTGGCTGGTGTGATTTGAAAGTCAATGAATTTTGATTTTATTCACAATTTACACTTTGTCTCAACTATTTCGGAATTGGGGTTGTATCATATGGGCTATTAAAGTCCGTCTTGAAGGATGGAAACCAACTTGGGGTGCGTTTCTCAAAATCACAGATGCTAACTTACATAGTTGGGCCCATTGACCGTGAATGGACGAACTATGTAAGTTGCTACGCTTTTGGGAAACGCACCCCTGGTCATTGTTAATTTGTGATTTTGTGCTCTTGTCATTAATTTTGATCAACGACGGGGAGACGTTTAATCTGTGTTTTTGATGAAACTGAATTAATTCAGTAAAAGCATTTCCTGCACTTGACAGTAAATAGTCGTCTACGATGTAACGGTAGCTCGCTAAGATTAGCTGTATCAGAAAACATTGAGAGAGAATCAAATTTCCAGTTAGCTATAAGATGCGATTAAGTATGAGGTACTTATTCATAGTCAGCGTATTACCTGCGATTGATATTTGGAACAACACCAGTTTTGAGAAGCAGGCAGGGATAACGGCACAGAGGCTATGTAAGTTACGGCTGTTGCTGGGAGCAAAATACGTTTTTTCTCCCAAATTAAGCCCACCTAAAAAAATCGGTATCACCTTAAGTATGTGCTATATTTAGAATACAATTGCCGCCTTACCTTGCCATCATACAGCCCTATCCTTCGGAATGAACCTTTTTCTCAACTGTAGAACTTAAATTGTTAGCTAGTTAGGCTGTACCTATCCCATTCATTTTGCTTGTAAAAGTTGTAAAATATGATTGTGTAATTGACATAAAATTACCATAAAACAATCCAAATAATTGTAAATGAACCGTGTTTAAAGTTGCAGTAGGTAACTTTTAATAAAATAACTTCTTTTTTCATATTTGCTGAAACTGTCACTCTATACTGACAGTAGCACGAGACAGGTAAGCTGTAAAAATAAAAAATTAGGTACATTTAGCTCCTCCCAGTCCTTCTAATGGCACGTGCAAGAATCTACCATGTCTGAGCAAAATTAACCCATCAGAGCTAGGAGGAGTTTCTAGGACTTGTTTGTTTAATTGCCAGCATAGCCTAGTAGCTTTGCGTAGTTTAATCCACTGGGATGATCAAAGTAATAGTCCACTTAAAGCCAGCTTGTCGGTGGCTAGCTAGCAGCTGGGAGGCAGACTTTACTCTGGTGTACAGGGATGCTACTAGCTCGTCTTTGTGTTGTCTATCTACTTCCCTTGTCCTCTGTTTGGACCTGAAGTGAAGTTATCACCAGAGCCAAGGCTCTCATCTTGTACGCTCTTGTAACGTAGAATAAAGTTTTAAGTTTTTCCTGGCTGGCTAGCTTTTGTAGTATGTACAGCTAGTTACTAGGTTTGCTAGCTAATGCTAAAGCTGTGTGGGTAACGCTAATTCACTCACTTACTTGGCCGAAACATCTTTTGATTGCCAAGCGAAATTACAATGATGGTGTGTTATGTGTCTGAGTAACATGCACATTCTTAATGTTTAATTTTGTTATTACCTGTTCTTCTGTCTTCACAATAAGAGCTCCTTGTGTATGTCTATAGCTACCGCTGGCGAACTGGACCTGTGACTGAACTTGGAGGGAGGGGCTACATGAGGGAGAGAAGGAGCAGTGAGGGAGTGGTGGTTGTGTTAATTATCTCTTGCTCTTTTCTCCTTAGTTACCAGCTGCGGCGGTAAGGGGATCCTAGTTTCACACGGAGAGAGACTGCCGAAAATACAACAGAATGCTTTTAAAGAGACTGAAATGTATCACATTGTTGTCCATTGATCATTTTTTCCATTTTCTTTCTCACGTCCAAACATTTCCTGTATTATGCTTGTTGATTCCATTGCTGGCTGGTTTGTTGTCTTTCTCACTAAATTAATTTCCTTTCAGCAAAAGAATGAAAAGATCCAGAGATTTCTATTGTGCACAATGGCTTGGTTTTGCATGATGGAAACTAAATGGCTCCTATTCCTGAGTTGTCGGGATTCACACTCTCTAGGGATTCTAGGGTGATGTTGTGCAGTTGTCTCTGTCTGTGGGGCGATAGTGTGCCGTTACATTGCTCTCTTGGGTGATGGTGTGCAGTAATCGCTCTCTTGGGTGATGGTGTGCAGTAATCGCTCTCTTGGGTGATGGTGTGCAGTAGTCGCTCTCCGTGCAGCAAGGGTGTGCAGTAATCGCTCTCATAGGGGCAATGGTGTGCAGTAATCGCTCTCTGTGGGGTGATGGTGTGCAGTAATCGCTCTCTGTGGGGCAATGGTGTGCAGTACTCGCTCTCTGTGGGGTGATGGTGTGCAGTAATCACTCTCTGTGGAGTGACGGTGTGCAGTAATCGCTCTCTGTGGGGTGATGGTGTGCAGTAATCACTCTCTGTGGAGTGACGGTGTGCAGTAATCGCTCTCTGTGGGGCGATGGTGTGCAGTAATCACTCTCTGTGGAGTGACGGTGTGCAGTAATCGCTCTCTGTGGGGTGATGGTGTTCAGTGATCGCTCTCTGTGGGGTGATGGTGTGCAGTAATCACTCTCTGTGGAGTGACGGTGTGCAGTAATCGCTCTCTGTGGGGCGATGGTGTTCAGTAATCGCTCTCCGTGGGGTGATGGTGTGCAGTAATCACTCTCTGCAGGGCGATGAGGTGCAGTAATCACTCTCTGTGGGGTGATGGTGTGCAGTAATTGCTCTTTGTGGAGTGATGGTGTGCGGTAATCTCTCTGCGGGGTGATGGTGTGCAGTAATTGCTCTCTGTGGGGTGATGGTGTGCAGTAATCGCTCTCTGCGGGGCAATGAGGTGCAGTAATCGCTCTCTGTGGAATGATTGTGTGCAGTAATCGCTCTCTGTTGGGTGATGGTGTGCAGTAATCGCTCTCTGCGGGGCGATTTGTGCAGTAATTGCTCTTTGTGGGGTGATGGTGTGCAGTAATCGCTCTCTGCGGGGCGATTTGTGCAGTAATCGCTCTTTGTGGGGTGATGGTGTGCAGTATTCCCTCTCTGTTGGGTGATGGTGTGCAGTAATTGCTCTCTGTTGGGTGATGGTGTGCAGTAATCGCTCTCTCTGGGGCGATTGTGTGCAGTAATCGCTCTTTGTTGGGCGATTGTGTGCAGTAATCGCTCTTTGTGGGGTGTGGCTGTGCAGGGTTCGTGCTTTGTGGAGCAGTGGTATATTGTTATTATGCTCTGTGGGGGGATGGTGTGCTGTAATTGTGTTCTGTGGAATGAAGGTGTTTTGTTATTGCGCTCTGAGGAGCGATGGTGTGCCGTAACCGCGTTCTGTTGGGAGGTGGTGTTTGTTATTGCGCTCTGTGTTGTGATAGTTCACTGTAATCGCGTTCTATTTGCTGAATATTCTCTGCCTCTCCAGGTGGCTGGGATCGTCGGCCGCGCCGACCTCCTGTGTGCCCTCTTCTTCCAGCTCTCCTTTCTCACGTACTGCAGAGCTTTCCAGCAGGGTGAGTGGGGGACTCCGTAAGTAAAGCTAAGATGTTCGATTTTTGCTGAGTGAAAGTTTGGCTAATGGCAAGTGCATTCGAGCACCATTTATCATTGATAGAGCTGTGCAGTGTTGATTTGACCCCATGTTTGTTGTACTTGTTTATAGGAAACTCTAAAGATGACGGCTTCTCAGTCGTGTGGATCATATTTAGCCTTATATTGTGTGCCGTGGCCATGCTCTGCAAAGAGCAGGGTATCACAGTTCTGGTAGGTCTTAAAAACATCACAACATACTGCATCTTTTTCTCCACTTTTTTCAGCCCCTGTTGGGTTGGACAGTCTTGCTAATGTCTTACTACATGTCGAGGGTTTGGAGCGCAATGTTTATATGTACATTTTAGAGGTTTTGAGAAAAAAATGATTTTTAGGTTTGAAAATGTTTTATTAAATCAGGTACATCATTTTTATGTCAGTCACTCTTTTACTGCATGGTTCAGAAGTATACTGAACATGTAAGTTTTCATAAGTGTGGTACTGCGACATCATGGCCAAAATTGCCAAAATGGACATGTCACCTCCGTGCTCCAACAATTCTAGCGCTTGATGTGACATAACACAATGGTGATAGATTGAAGTTAAGTTTGTTTGCAATGGAAGACAGATGATTCTGTAATACTATTCATGTTTATTTATCAAAATATCAATGTTTAATTCATATAAGCAGATTTTGTTGCACATACCGCAAAATGAAAATGTGAATTCTGTTTAAAACTGAGGCGCATGGACATATAATTATTGTGCTCCAAGAATTAGCTGATAGAAATGTGTGACAGGAGGTAAAAATCTCAAAATCACAAAATTTGGACATATCGCCATTGTGCTCCAAACCCTCAATGTATGGATATCCTGTTAGCAATTATACATCTCTGAGTATTTGTTTTGCTGTGAATGACATGGCTTTCACCAAAAACTGGAAGGAGAGTTCATTGTAGTCCATAAGTATTTGGACAGTAATATTATTCAATTGAGGAAGGGTTGCAATTTCAATTGGTTCACATTGTACAGTTAACTCTTGAATCGCTGACACCCTTCATTAAAATGAGCTAAAATTAAAATGGGGTGCCAGGCATGCGAAGCCCCATCCCTTACGCATATTTCAGCTGTTCAATGAGTTCATCCACTTTTTGGGTGCATATGCTGTTGGGTTTGACCTTTCGAGGTCACTCAATGTCCAAGGTTACAATAACATTTTACTCGCCTTATGAGTGGCTATCTACAGTTTTTATAGTTTTTGAAATATAGCCTTCTGAAATCTCCTCACCTTCAGTTTTACCTCTCAAGGTCACTGAAGGTCAAAGGTCATGGTGTCGTGTCATTGTAATCTCCATCTATGATTTCCTATATGTGTTTAGTTGTTACCAAGTAGCTGTCTACAGTAGATTTTGAGATATCATGTAAATTCAGATTAATGAGCTTGACCCCTGGAACTTTGACCCCCACCTATCTTAGAGACTATGTACACTTTACTTTAGCAGTGGATAGGATTTTACTGTACAAATTGAAAAAGGAAACTTTTGGTATTAAGCTGATGTAAATTGGACCTTTTTTGACAGTTATGGCCAAAAAACGATTTTGACCTTTTCGGTGACCTTGACTTAATGCATTCCAAAATTTAATGGGTCATTGCCCAACTTTTGGCCAAAATCGAGGCAGTGGTTTTCTTGCAATCTTGCTAACAAACAAATAATTAAATGAATAAATAAATAAACTTAAGACCAAACAAAGTCCATTACAATACCCTCAACCTAAAAGAGCCATCAAAGGGGTAAGCCTCATGCTTTTATTTTCACACAGATTTTAGGAGCGAAATGAGGTTTTCCTTTAGTTACACTAATTTTTCTAAAAATGCAGATTACAAAAATACTGCCACCCCAATTTTCAGTATCTGTTGGAGCTTACCCTTTCGAGAGTGATGATACTCAACCTCTGTAGTGCTTATCAGAGTTAGAGAGCACTTATGGAGGGATCTTGGACTCTCTTCCCTGCAGAACACCTCCAACTCATTTCGAGTCTTGCGTCTTGTCTTGTGAACCGCCCTCTTCAACTGAGACTATAGATTTTCTATTTTGTTTAAGTCTGGAATCTGAGAGGGCCATTGTAGAACCCTACTTGTTTGCTGCAGAAAGCAGCTATTTGTTGATTTCAGTGTGAGCTTGGGGTCATTGTCTTGTTTTTAAACCCAACCATGGCCCAGTTTTAGCCTTTTTGCAAAGGCAACCAGATTTTGGGCTAAAATGGTTTTGATGCTGAATGGAATTCATTAAGCCACTGACCTTAACAAGAGCCCTTGGACCACTGGCAACAAAACAGCCCCAAAGCATCATAGAGTCGCCGCCATGTCTCCCTGTGAGCATGAGATGTCATCCTTTGTATGTAGTCTGCTTTCTTGCCAAACATGACGATGGTGCGCATTGCCAGAAAGTTAGATTTTTGCCTCATCTGACCACAACAGACGATTCCAGATGTTACTCCACTGTTGTTTGGAGTTTGCATGCTGAGATTTATATCTTGATCTCAGAAAGGGCTTTTTTTGTGGAATTTGTCTAAAAAGCTTCTGGTCGTTGAGGTGGCATCTCATTGTTGATTTCGAAATGCTGAAAACCTAAGTTTCAACTGAACTTTGCAGCCATGTGACACTGTGGTCTGTGGCCTCTTTTATGCCTGCCTTACCATCCTCCCCGTGTGTGGGGGTAATATTCCTGGCAAATTTTCAACAGTTATATGCTTTTCAAACTTCTTTACTATGGCCCTGATTGCACCTTCTTGTAATTTCAACTGAATGCCTATTTTTTTATAGCCTTTACCCAATAAATGCAGTTCAACAGCTTTTTTTTCTCATTTGAGTTGAGCGCTCATTGGTTTAATCCATGTTGATGGATAACAGAAGGATTTTACCCATGTGTTTCCTCATTTATGCCCCACGGAGGCAGGAAATGGTAAAAAAATAAAGTTCCTAGACACAAAAAGCAATATCAAAAAACATTTTTTCCCCAGAGATGCAAATTTCCTTGGTTTTGTTCAGAATATTCTTCGTGCCAACCATTTTTTCTTATATGTTTTTGACAGAATTAACTATTCTAAAGTTAAAGCAACACTTTTACTGGAATGTATTTTATTAAATGAATCTTTCTACAAACAGATTATGAAAATTGGAATTAGTTTTATGTATCTATATTATATTGATGTTCTTGCTGAGTGTCTTGAGGGATTTTAGTATTTATGTAGTTGTCTGTATGTATATTAACAGCTGAAAAGTAAAGTTAGTAATCTCTAAAATAGTCCCATGTTCGTTGTTTTCAGATTCATTGATGCTGGAGTTCACTGCCAAAAAGCAAAAACTGATATGCAATCCAAATTTTTATGGACTGCCCTCTAGATACTGTGGTTTGATGAATGTATTTTAAATAGTGGATTTATTTGTTGTCAATTTCAGAAAAGTTGGTTCTATCTGTTCTCTCAGGGTGTGAACGCTGCCTTTGATGTTCTTATGATCTGCAATGTGAATGTGTATGAGCTGAGCCAGCGAGTTCTGTTCCGCCAGAAGGTGCCGGAAGTAAGTTTATCGCCTTAATGAAGGTTGGGTTTGTATGGCAGCTTGCACGTATGCATTACTGTGTGCTTTTTAATTTTACAGCTCTTAGCTCTTTTTCCGTGCATCCTCTTTCATATCTTCTCTAATGGGAGGACACAAGGGGAGGAAGGGAGGAGGGAAGGAGATGAATTTGAGAAAATATGAATTGGGGAAATGAAATGGAGTGGGCACAGTAGGAACAGCTCGTTAGGTTATGAAGTGGAGATAGAAACATTGAGAGTTTTCAAGACCAGGCTTGGTGTACAGTATTTCATGTTATGTTATGAAAGTCCTGGCTTTTTCAAATGTGACTTGAAGACACATACAGCAGATTCCAGAATTATTTTTATGCCTGACTGGATATGTACCAAAATGTATCAAAAACAGTAAATAATAATATTATGAAGATAAGCTCAAAATGCCAAAATGTATACCTTACTTTATGTTTATAGAACCAACTGAAATTAATTACTCATTTTATTAAAAATCAGTTTCCTCCATCTCGAGTTTTCTCAACATAATCTGACACATTTAAACAGGGAATGAAATATAATTAATCGAAGTCCATTTTTGGAACTTTTTTGTGTCATTACATCACTTCCCTTTTCATTAGGGTTTGAAAATGAGGTAACATGCACCCAAAATCATTTTGTCTTCCAGCGCAATGAAAAAAGCAAAACAACTGGCGGTTCACTAGAGGCAGGTAGTTATAGACCTTCGTTAATCTGGTAATGGCTACCAGAAGATCCATAAAGCATTAAATATACCACTGACCATTATTTGAGCAATTATTCAAATGTTTTGAGCAGCTTAGCAACTGACATGTGGAGGACATAAATACATTTTGACCCCCAGGATAAGAAGGGGGATGGTGTGAAGCAAAAAAAATAAATAAATAAAAATACCCAAAGAATTACAGTGCAAGAATGTCAGGCCTTGGTGGCATCTTGGGGTCACCAGGATTCAAAAAGCACTATGAGATGCCACCTCCATAACCACGGGAAAGATTGAAAGAATAAAGCTTATTCTGACCCATGGGCCAAGATATTAGCCCTTTCAGTTTACTAATGTTTATTTTAATTATCGCCAGGCAAAGGTGCTGTGGTTAGATGAAACTAAAATTGAATGTAATGGTCAGATGCAGCTTCAGCATGTTTGCTATTGAAATGGAGACACATGCAAGATTCTGTTGAGTGTCCAGCTATTTCAGCACACAGTGTATTTGCCTCTGCCTGAGGGCTGGGACTTGCCCACATGTGGACTTCCCTGCAAAACAGTGACTCAACACATACCTCAAAATTAGAATGTTTCCAAGACAACAAAATCAGTGTCGTGTAATTGCCTTCTCAGTCATCACACCCTATTCTGATCAAAAACCTGTGGGGTCATCTGAATGGGGCAGTTGATAATCGCAAACACAAGAATTTTATTGATTTTGGAAGTAACTGCATAGAGCAGTGGTTTGAATGTTTGCCTTAACATTGTGAAACAGCGCAGAAAAGTTCTCAACGGATCTCATTCTCAGAGATGGTTGGACCAGGTTTTAAACCAGGGGTGTTGAATGTATAATTTTGATTCTTTCCATAAGAACATAAGTAAACCCCAATATTTTCTTCATTTTGGCATTTTGAGTGTATCTATGATGGTATAATTTATTATTTCCTTACTCTATATCTGGTGCATTTTTAGTCAGGGGTGCCAATAATTCTGGAGCCCACTGTGTGTTATGTTACGAAAGTCCTTGCTCTGTCGAGGGTCACTTGAAGGCACATTAAGTGGAGTGCTTCCTCGGGACGGTAATTTATATGCCATGAGCTCCGAGCCTTTTGGTTCCTTCAGTAAGCTTTAAGTGGGTTTGAACATCCCGAAGAAGGCAGAACTCGATCAATTAGGGATCAGCCGAAGAAAGAGAAGATAACAATGTGTAATGTGAGCAATTGGAATGAGCTGTTTGAAAAAACACCACAGCCTGAAGCTGAATGTAACTCTGGAGTGCTTCTCACGAAAGCGCAGATGCTAACTTACAGTGCTGTGAAAAAGTATTTGCCCCCTTCCTGATTTCTTTTTTTTTTTTTTTGCATATTTGTCACATTTTAATATGAGACAAAGATTACCCGAGTAAATATAAAATGCAGTTTTTAAATGGTGATTTCATTTATTAAGGGGAAACAGCTATCCAAACCTACCTGGCCCTATGTGAAATATAGGGCACTGGCAGCCCCAGAAGCTCCCGCCGTTAAGAGAAACAAAATGTTGAAGTTTTTGTTGACGGACGCACGCACAGATGGAGCCTGATACCATAGCTCCCGTGCCACTCAGGCGGCGAGAGCTGATTAGGAGCCTGTAACCGAAAATGTTGATAAGATAAACCAAATAATCAAAGTTTTTGGTGATATTTTTAGGCCAGTGACCTCGAAAAAAATAGGCCAAGGTCACCTTTAGGCACGTCATTTGTAGGATTTTATGAGATGCATGTCCAGTAAAAATTAGGAGCCTGTAACTGAAATAGTTGATGAGATAAAGCAAAATGTCCAAGTTTTTGGTGATATTTTTAGGCCAGTGACCTTGAAAATATAGGCCAAGGTCACTTTTAGGCACGTCACTTTTAGGCCTTTATGAGATGCATGTCCAATAAAAATTAGGAGCCTGTAACTGAAATAGTTGATGAGATAAAGCAAAATGTGTTGACGCACGCACGCAGGCACACACGCACGCACGCACGCACGAACGGAGCCCGATACCATAGCTCCTGCACCGCAAGCGGCGGGAGCTACAAAGTAATTGCCCCCCCCTTGTTAAATCACGAATTAACTGTGATTAACCACATTTCTTTAGTTCAATTTCACTAGCCACACCCAGGCCTGATTACTGCCAGACCTTTTGAATCAAGAAATCACTTAAATACAACCTGTCTGACAAAGTGAAGTAGGCGGAAAGATCTCAAAAAGCAACACATCATGCAGCGATCTAAAGAAATTCAAGAACAGATGAGAAACAAAGTCATTGACATCTGACAGTCTGGAAAGGGTTACAAAGCCATTTCTAAGGCTTTGGGACTCCAGCGAACCACGGTTAGAGCCATTATCCACAAATGGAGAAAACTTGGAACAGTGGTGAACCTTCCCAGGAGTGGCCGGCCTACCAAAATTACTCCAAGAGCGCATCGACGACTCATCCAGGAGGTCTCAAAAGAACCCAGAACAACATCTAAAGAACTGCAGGCCTCACTTGCCCCAGTTTAAGTCAGTGTTCATGATTCAACAATAAGATAGAGACTGGGCAAAAATGGCATCCATGGGAGGGTCCCAAGGCGAAAACCGCTGCTGACCAAAAAGAACACAAAGGCTCATCTCACATTTGCCAAAAAAGATCTTGATGATTTCCAAGACTTTTGAGAAAATATTCTGTGGACTGACGAGACAAAAGTTGAACTTTTTGGAAGGTGTGTGTCCCCTTACATCTGGCGTAAAACTAACACAGCATTTCATAAAAAGAACATCATAGCAACAGTCAAACATGGTGGTGGTAGTGTATTGGTCTGGGGCTGCTTTGCTGCTTCAGGACCTGGACGATTGCTGTAATTGTTGGAACCATGAGTTCTGCTCTCTACCAGAAAATCCCGAAGGAGAATGTCCAACCATCAGTTTGTGACCTCAAGCTCAAGTGCACTTGGGTTATGCAGCAGGACAATGATCCGAAACACACCTGCAAGTCCTCCTCTGAATGGCTTAAAAAAACAAAAGGAAAGTTTTGGCTTAGTCAAAGTCCGGACTTAAATCCAATTGAGATACTGTGGCATAACCTTAAACAGGCCGTTTGTGCTTGAAAACCCTGAATTAAAACAATTCTGCAAATTCTGCAATTATGTGAATTCTTCCAGAGCGATGCGAAAGACTCACTGCCAGTTATCGCAAACGCTTGATTGCAGTTGTTGTCGCCGAGGGTGGCGCAATCAGTAATTAGGATTTAGGGGGCAATTACTTTTTCACATTGGGCCAGGTAGGTTTGGATAGCTTTTTCCCTCAATAATGAAATTATCATTTAAAAACTGTGTTTTGTATTTACTCGGGTTATCTTTGTCTAATATTAAAATTTGTTTGATGATCTGAAACATTTAAGTGTGACAAATATGCAAAAAATAAGAAATCAGGAAGCAGGCAAATACATCTTAACAGCACTGTACATTGTTGGAACCACTGACTGTGAATGGACGAACAACGTAAGTTGCTACCTTGGTTATCAGCTATGCTTTTAGGAAATGCACCCCTGAATAGCCTGTTTCTCTACAGGGTGTATCAAAAAAACGTGTGCACTTTGAAAAATGTCTCCAAAATTAATATAATATCGTTTTCCAAAAATCTGTTATGATGTATTGATGGACCATGCCCTCATGCTCTTATTGACACCTTGTTAATCCCCTGCTGTTCCGCATGAGTGAACACGGGTTGTTTATTTTCACCCAATTTAAACTGGCTTGCGCACAGAAATGAGAGGGTTAAAAATGAAACAATCACAATGGTTGGCTAGTTTAGACATTAAATTTTTTCCTCACAAATTTTCATGAAAATTGGATTAACCCTTTGTTTGCTACCAGCCCACTAACATCGGACTCACATTTTGCTATTCTCAGCACACTTACAACAGCATGACTGTACTTAAGTCTTTGGTTCAAGGAACATTGCATTCATATTTCAGTCTTCGACATGCGCTCCATTCCTTTGTACACAGACCTCTGCTCTCCTCAGCATGCCATAAACAGACCGTCGGACCATTGCAGGATTCTGCCTCAAAATGGCAACCTCGGCAATCCGAGTCTGAAGTTGGCGGGCTGGTAGCGGACAAAGGGTTAATCTAATTTTCTTGAAAATTGGTGAGAAAGAAATTTAATGTCTGAACTTGCCAACCATCGTGTTTGTTTCATTTTTAACCCTCTCATTTCTGTGCGCAAGCCAGTTTAAATTGGGTGAAAATAAACAACCCGTGTTCACTCATGCGGAACAGCAGGCAATTAACAAGGTGTCAATAGGAGCATGAGGGCATGGTCCATCAATACATCATAACAGATTTTTGGAAAATTATATTATATCAATTTTGGAGACATTTTTCAAAGTGTAAACTTTTTTTTGATACATCCTGTATACTTTCTCCATTTCACCATAGACACACCCCCCCGTGTATCCTGACGCTTCAGTGGAACATTTGACACTCTTTTTTTTTTCTATTAATGATACTCCTGATGTTTCAGCTTCAACATTATGGGAGACAGCCAAGGCTTATTTAAGAGGAGTAATTATTTCGTATAACTCAGCTAAAAGGAAAGAAGCACTCAGACAACAATTAGAGCTCGAACGCCAGATTTCTGATCTGGAGAAGGAGTTAAAACATTCTCTTTCAAAATCAGTATTGCTTAAATTGGATGCAGCGCGTTCTTCCCTTGATAATCTTCTGACACAAAAAGTGGAAACCGCCATTTTTTATGCCAAGCATCGGCTATTTGAATTTGCTAATAAACCAGGGAGACTTTTGGCTCGATTGGCGAGGGGTAGGGCCGATTCCAACATGATTTCATCACTTGAGGATGATAGGGGAGTTAAACATTTTGAAACTAAACATATGGTTAGTATTATGAAATGTTTTTACCAAAATCTGTATTCTCCCGAGTGTCATACTAATGCCGAAGATAGGGCCAAATTCTTGGATCGTATTAACCTGCCGACTTTGTCGGCTGAGAGTAGGAATATTTTGTGCCGTCCGGTTCCTAAAGAAGAGGTCTATGAGACAATCAAATCCCTCCCAAGTGGCAAAGCCCCAGGTCCCGATGGGTTTTGCCCTGAATTTTATAAGAAACTGACTAAATCTGTGGTAGAGCCACTCACCAGAATGTATACTGAGTCATTTGAACAGGGAATTTTACCTCAGACACTTAATTTAGTCAATATCTCACTTATTCTAAAGAAGGATAAGCCCTCGGATTGTTGTTCGTCCTATAGACCAATAAGTTTGATTGGAGTAGATTGCAAGCTGCTATCAAAACTTCTTGCCCAGAGATTGGAGATCTATCTTCCTACCCTGGTTAAACCCAATCAAACTGGATTTATTAGGAATAGGTTTTCACATTCAAATGTTCGTCGTCGTCTTAATGTGTTACAGTATGCTCACTTTAGTCAAGAAAAAATTCAGTGTGTGGCTCTGGACGCTGCTAAGGCTTTTGACAGGGTGGAATTTGAATATCTTTTTGACGTTCTTCAGAGGTTTGGACTGGGGCCTGAATTCATTAAATGGGTGAGGTTGCTTTATAGTGCCCCAGAGGCGAGAGTTTTGGTTAATGGTTGTGTATCAGAGACCTTTCATCTGGGACATGGTACGAGACAAGGGTGTCCTCTGTCCCCTCTGTTATTTTCCCTGGCCATTGAGCCACTCGCAGAGGCTATAAGGTGTGCTAACAATATTTATGGTGTGAATCTCGGGGGAATTGTTCATAAACTGGCACTATATACTGATGATGTCATTCTGTTCCTGACTCAGCCTGAAATTTCTATTCCTGCCCTTGTCTCAATTATAGAGGCCTTTGGTTGTCTTTCAGGCTATAGAATTAACTACGACAAATCTGAAGCTTTGCCATTGGGAGATTTCAGTAATAAATATGCCTTGATCAACTTTCCTTTCAAATGGTCTGAATCTGGTTCTACATATTTAGGTATCAAAAATTCTGCTAATTTAAATAACTTATTTAAGTCTAATCTGTTACCCATTATTACTTCAATTAAGAGTGATCTATTGAGATGGTTTGGCCTTTCTCTCTCTTGGCTAGGCCGAGTTAGTTTAATTAAAATGAATATCCTTCCAAGGATTTTATACCCAATGCAAATGCTTCCTCTTTGGATTAATAAATCTGTGTTCTCCAATATTGTTAGAGCCGTTTCAAATTTTATTTGGCATGGGAAAAAACCACGACTTAATTTGAAAACATTACAGCTGCCAAAAGAGAGCGGTGGTCTTTCATAGCCTAATTTTATGTTCTATAACTGGGCATGTCATACGCGTATAGTATCAGGTTGGCTGAGACATTTCTTAGACTGTAGACAGGAGACTCATATTGACGCCTGGCATTGTCCCTCTCTGTCTTTACTCAGCCTTGTTACAAATGAAACATCTTTGCTTCCGACAGAGGTCAGAAACAGCCCGCTTTTGATGAACACGATTAGAACATGGGAAAGGGTGGGGAAGTCTACCAAAAGGAAGGGTTTCTTCTCGGTCTTGCACCCCATTATACAAAATAAAGCCTTTCCCCCTGGATTGGGATTGAATATATTCCAATGCTGGTATGATCGTGGTATTAAGATTGAGGGGGACTTATTTGAGACTGGAAAATTACTGTCATTTGAACAGTTGAAAGTGAAATATGACATATCTTCTAAAAATTTATATGCTTTTCTTCAGATTAGACATTTTATTAATAATTTAAATATTTTGGATAATCAGCCAGTAGCCTCTGCTATTGACTCATTTTTGTTGCATTTTCGCCGCAGTAAAAATTTTATTTCCCACTGTCATGGGAAATTGCAATCCGTCGATACATTCACCATTGGTAAAATTAAAAGCGTATGGGAGAGGGATCTCGGGACTAAGTTTGGGTAGGAGGAATGGGTCCATGCAGTGGGGTCTGTAGGGAGTATATTTTTGTGCAGTAGGCTGACAGAAAGTCAGAATAGGATCCTTCACAGACTGCAGCGCTCACCCCAATCTCTCCATAGTTTTTATCTTCAGATCTCGCCGTTCTGTATAAAATGTAAGAAAGAGGTTGAGTCTTATTTAGATTGTATTTGGAGTTGTTCTCTGATAGCTCAGATTTGGGGAAAAATTTCAAAGGAACTTAATCTAATTTTTGGTAAAAAAAAAAATTCAAATGAGTCCTGGCTTGTTTTTGCAGAGGAAGGATTCTCTATGATAAGTGTCCAGGAAAAATTATTAAATAAACTTCTATTGTTAGCAAGGAGATGTATTTTATTTCAATGGATTAAGCCTAGACCTCCAACTATAAATCAGTGGTACAGAGAAATTTTTAAAGTTCTGCCAATGGAACGGTTAAGTGCAGTCTTGAAGGGGAATGAGAGGGCTTTTGATAAGCTTTGGACGCCTTTTTTAAACCATCTCCCAGATTGTATGGTAGACCTCATACATAGAGGGCACTGCACTGTAGCCTGGCATCCCACTGGTACCCCTGCAAACGTCTAATGCTCCCTTCTGAGTATCCTATTGCTTGCCTCAGTGTTGTATTCCCTGATCTATGTGACACATCTAAACTTTATGAAATCTCCATATTTTGTGTTTTGTAGTGCTGTACTGTATATATATGTTATGCTCTCCCCCCGCCTCCTTTCTTTTAATTATGTATGGGCTGCTCTTTTTCTGTTGTCATGTATGTGGGTTTTTTTTTTTTTTTTACTGTTTTGTTTGTTTTGTGTTTTTTTTTTTTTGTTGTTGTTATTGTTTATTTCAAATTTAACAAAATATTGGTTAAAAAAAATTGCATTTTATGGGGTAACTCAAGAGCACATCTCAACTGAATGAGGATGTAATATTGATAAAACTAGTGTTCTGAAGCCATGCACAAGGACTTGGCTTGTAATTGCATCCTCCTAGAGGGCGCTTTAATCAAAGCGGCTGCCAAAATGGATGAAATTGACGTTGCGACAAAAGTTATTCAGCAAATTAGGGCCTATTAAGACTTCAGTCATGAATGTTTTCTTGAACACCGTGAAAGTAAAGTGAATATTACTCCATTAAGAAAATCAACTAAACAGGAAATAATTGATATAACATAGCAAAAATTATTCCAAACATAGGGCATTGTTTCAAGCAAATCTTCGATTTTTTCCTATGGTGAGATGCCTCTTGCCATTTTGTTCAGTAGCTAGGGTGTTCATCAAAGGTGGTAAATGAATTTCCATGATAGAGCAATAGTACTGTCTTTCCTTATATAAGCTGTATTGGAATTATAATAAAACTGCTCATATAAATAGTAAAAGGCATTCACATTAGAGGTCAAACAATTTGAAACTGGTGTATAAATGTTACAATGGAAGGATACAATAACAGTTTATACATAACACTAATTTGTTAGGGACTACAAAATATAGTATGTATAATATACTGATCGTCCAATTGTTAAAATGAGTAGAAAACAGGTATCAAATCTGTATGTAATGTAATGTTTAATATGGCTTTCTGTAGTTACGTAATCATAATTAACTAGAAGACAGGCCTACAATCACTTCAATCATTTTCCAACAATCATATTTATGTACTAGTGTATATATAAAGTATATACTTTATGAAAAATAGTTAATGTCTAACCTGATGTTTAAAATATAAATTTATGTTGGCATATCCAAAGTAATATTAGCTGTGTCTCTTTGCCCTGCTTTTGTCAGCAATTTTATGTCTCACTTCACTTTCGTTACATTCTGTGTGTTTGTTTACATACAGTGGGGTGCAAAAATTTGGGCACCCCTGGTTTAAATGTCTGTTACAATTAATCTCCAAGTGATTGAAAGCAAACCTGAACACTAAATGCTACAAAGTTAAACATGACACCTTGCTGCAAATTTAAAAGGAAGGTTTCTTTTTATTTGAATTTTTCTGAGTTTTTAAATGATAAAGGAAAAAGGGCACTGTGCAAAAGTTTGGGAACCCTTTTGGATTATTCTTTGTTACCTTTTAAGAAGATGATTACTAAGGCCCAGACCCAGGTGATTTACTCATTAGGGCTTCAATGAGTCAGGTGAATATAATTCCAGGGTTGGACTATAAATTCTGAAGTAAGTCCATGCCTTCTAAACTATCCGACTGCGGTGGCTGTTGTGTCTGGTGTTAAAAACCATATAGTCCTTTACACAGTTGTCCAAGGATGTCAAAATCAAGATAATTCACTTCCACCAACAAGGAGAGGGCTGCAAAAAACTCTCGCAACATTTCAAACTACCCATTTCTACTGTCAGAAACATCGTAAGAAAATGGAAAATAAATGGAACAATTGAAGTCAAGGCAAGATCTGGATGACCAAGAAAAATTTCAGATAGAATGGCCTGAGATCTGGTGAGAAATGCTCGGAAGAATGCACACATCACTGCAAAAGAGCTGCAAAAAAAGAGTAGCAGGTACAGGTCTAGTTGTTCACAGGACAACAATACAGCGTACCTTAAACAACAAAGACCTACATGGCAGAGTTGTAACAAAGAAGCCTTTCCTACGACCTCAACACAAAATTAAGCGTCTGAAGTATTCAAAAGAGAACCTTGAGAAACCTCAAGCCTATTGGAACAATGTGCTTTGGACTGACGAAACCAAAATTTAACTTTTTGGCTACAACCAAAGAGGGTATGTTTGGAGAAAAAAGGGTGAAGCATTTGTAGAGAAGAACACGTTGCCAACTGTTAAGCATGAGGTGGATCCATTATGCTTTGGGGTTGTGTAGCAGCTGGGGGCACAGGCAATATTGTGCGTGTAGAAGGAAGAACGGATTCCACCAAATATCAAGACATTCTAGAGGCTAATGTTCAAAGCTCAGTCCAGAAATTGAAGTTAAGGTGACGTTGGGTATTCCAGCAAGACAACAACCCGAAGCATACCTCAAAATCCACCTTGAAGTACCTCCAGGAAAGATGGATGAAGGTTTTGGAATGGCCATCACAGTCCCCAGACTTGAATATTGTTGAAAATCTGTGGAGAGACCTCAAACATGCCGTGCAAGCAAGAAGGCCGAAGAATATTTCTGAGCTAGAGGTGTTCTGTCAGGAAGAATGGGGAAAAATTCCACAGACAAGAGTTGAAAGTCTCTTAGCTGGCTACAGGAAGCGTTTGCAAGCAGTTATAGCTGCCCGAGGAGGAGTTACAAAGTACTAGCTGACAGGGTTCCCAAACTTTTGCACAAGGCCTTTTACCTTGTTTTATTATTTTGAAACTGTAAAAAGTTAAAAATAAAAATTATTCTTGCTGTAAAATGTGATGAAATGTGTCATGTTTAACTTTGTAGCATTTAGTGTTCAGGTTTGCTTTCAATCACTTGGAGATTAATTGTACCAGACATTTAACCAAATTTTTGCACCCCACTGTATTTGACTCCATATATTCAACATGCAACAAATCCCTTTATCTGACTTAACATGATTATCATGTTACCTTGACCATCTCCCTGACTCATGGCTTGTGATTACTACTCAATCAACTAGTCAACTGTAATCTGTTTATTTTCAAACCTCTACTAATACCACCAACAAATTCATCTTTGAAGCTTGAGTTACAATTAAACTTTAAAATCTAAATTTAATTCAACACCAAATACTGGATTTCATTCCTGGATTTCATTGTGCAGAAACGTAGCATAGGAATGAAGTATGTGTTTTGTTTATTATAGGCTTTGGCTGTTATGCTCTTGGTTTTGTATATCCTACAATTTAAACTCTTACATTAAAAACTAAAAACACTTTGAGAAATGCCACAACTGCTTTAATATTTCACAAATTATGCGACATATTAAACTTTCATCCAATAACGTGCATGCATTGTTGACTGGCAACATTGCCGCACCCTCACGCACCAATGAATTTGGCTCGATGATCTGGCAACACTGCCACCCACTCCCGCCCAGATGAATTGAATGAATAAAGTTATTACATTATTGATTGAGTGTTATTACATTATCGGGCAGACACTTTTTATTACACTATTGGTCAAAATGTTATTACATTATTGGGCAGGCAGTTTTTACTTGTACATTATCAGTTGAAGTTATTACATTATCGGTTCATTTTATTGCACTATTGGCCAGTTGTTACATTATTGGTCTGTTGTTACATTATCAGTTGTAACAGGGCTCAGTCAGATTCTTTTAGCATTTGAAATGAGAGGTTTGTGCCAACATGCTTTTTCTGGAGCGATCAAACTGTGGGTTGCCTAGCAGTAGTGTCAACAATTTTCGACAGTCCATATGACTTCAATTATTAGAGGCAAATGGTGGTAAATATCTACATTCTAGCACATGACTGAATTCTCTCTGTAATTATCCTGTGTTTTAGGTCAGTGAATTGCTCAGTCGGGGGTTCTTGACCAGAATGGCCCTGCTGGTTTCCGGGGGCTCTCTGCTTGTGTATGCAAGATGGCGAGTCATGGGAACTGGGCCCCCGGCCTTCACTGAGGTGGACAACCCAGCATCCTTTGCAGAAAACGTGTTTCTGCGAGTGAGTAAAACCATGGCGCCCTTTGAAGTGTAGACCAGCAGTGAGCATTTCATCAGAGTTCAAACGTTTAGTTAAAAACATCATTAACCCACATTTGTGATCACACTCCATAAATAGTTACATGTGGTTGTTCAACATGTGGCCTATTGCTATGAATGGCTATGTGAACATTAGGGCCCAAGCACTGACCCGAATAACGATTCTTGCGCTCTTTTTCATATTTCCATGCACTGTATTTTAACTAACTCCTCCTAGTGATTTGATTGGAGTGACTTCTAATTTGTTGCGGGACATCTCAAGACCATTGTAATGCTAAATTGTGGAGTCATTGAGTTTTCGTCGATCGGTTTTGATGTGGCAGGCCTGTAAATTTACATGTTTTGCCATGAAACAGGAAGTTGGTTGTAACTTCTACTTTGTCTAATCTGCCCCAAACTTCACGTGCTTGATAAGAGTCCCATCCTGAAGATACCTGTATGCCAATATTGAGTTTCAGACATAGCGCCACCTACCGGCAGCAGGAAATAACATGTTTTCTAGTTTGGCGTGCTGCTCCATGTGCGTTTTCCAGATTAACTTCAAATGTGGTCAGGGAAGCCTTAACCCTTAGACGGTCAATCTCAAGAACTGCACCATTCAGAAGTCGGTCGAGACCAAAAATGCTACCTCCAGAATTCAGT
Source organism: Gymnothorax javanicus (assembly GCA_029692085.1). Lineage (NCBI taxonomy): Eukaryota > Metazoa > Chordata > Actinopteri > Anguilliformes > Muraenidae > Gymnothorax > Gymnothorax javanicus. The sequence goes on along the minus strand of CM056205.1, from coordinate 53,614,181 downwards.
CTCGACCCTGGGTCAATACAATACTAATGCATTGAAATTCCGCGATTTCTCTATTTCTAACTGTGGCGCGCAAAGCCTTTGTTTGCTTCTCTAATGAAAGACGGCGCTCAGAGCAATCGTTCGGTACCTAATACATACGGTGGTCCAATAGAAATTTATCGAGCAATTTTCGCTTGAAAAGTGCCGATTTCTTGTGAATTCAGGATGAATGTGGACTAAATACTTGACGAATTATTTTTCGATGAGGACTCGGGATGAAGATTTCAGCTCTGAACCGAGTGACAATGAAAATAACGATGATTCTGGCGATCGGTCGGAGGGTTCTGATGTTGAGGGTTGTTGCGTTTTGTGCACATTTTCATGCTTTTTACCCCAAAACGGTGGGTAGCATACCAACATAATTGGTACCATCTAATACTATGGACAATTCCCTGCAAACTTTATAATTACTGTAAGATGATTGGACTTATGGTTTCAGAGCTACAGGACTTCAAAAATGTGGTGCATAAAATTGCGAAATTACCTAAAACATACTTGAATTCTTAAGGTACCACTATGTAAAACATGCTTGAATTCTTAAGGTACCGCTTTGTAAAACATGCTTGAATGCCAAAGGGTTAAGGCCTTGATGATACTCTGGTGTGAAGATCGTGAGTTTTCATCGAACAACGTTGCCATGGCAGTACATGATTCGCTATAAAACAGGAAGTGATTTTTTCAGATGCAAGGGATGGTTGAAAACTCACAAAACTTGGCAAACATCATAGAAAACATGTATTTTGTTGTCTAATTTGGGTGTTTTGCTTAGGGGTGTGGAAAAATGGCTCTGTAGCGCTCCCTAGAAAATTTCAACAAAGCAGCTCTCACAGCCCGTTGCACCAACATTTACGAAATTCGATGGACGCGTGGAGCATGCCAAGACTTAAAAAAAAGTCTCTTGGTGCCATTACCTAGACTCAACGGGAAGTCCGCCATTTTGATTTTACTGTGGAATTTTTGTGCTATTTTTCTCACTTTCAGGCATTGTGTTTTAACATATGCCTCCTACAGATTAAATTTGAGAGACTTAAAATTTTTTGTGTGACATCTAATGACCTTGAGAACGTCATCTAGCAGAGCTTTTTAGGCCTCCTTGCATTAATTTTCTGTACTGGCACAAGGACGTTTGATGTTCTGCCATGAGAAAGGTACTTTTTGAAATGAAAACAAACATTACCCAACCTGCTCTAAGCTTCACATGCTGGACTCGTGTCCTGGCCTGGAAACATCTACGAGCCAACATTGAGTCTTCGTCATTATGTTACCAACTGGATATGGGAAGTAAGACTCCTGTGCAAACAACAGTTTATTTGCATGAGATTTTCATGCTGTGGTCTACCACTGATATACAGCGACAGAAGGCATGTTTAGTGGTTCTGTAGCACCCACAGTGGACACAAGTAGGACATGTGATCCTCGGAGCAGTTAACATGTTAGAGGGTCTTGCTGTTTCTGATGGGTGCAAAGCACACAACTGCATCCGTTGGGACCCCGCCACCAGCCCCAAAGTGCACAAGGGTGCGGGGGCTCATTCAATACAGCTTGCAGCTTTAATTAGGGCCCAAGCACCGATTGGTGTGAGGACTCTATTGTTATTGTAGTGTTTACTATTATTATTATTATTATTATTATTATTATTATTAGGGCCTGAGCACCAACTGGTGCGAGGTTAATTTGCGTTCCCTGCCAAGGCGAGCAATTAACGTAAAACCCCTCGCTGAAGCGTGCGTCCTACCTGTACTTGTAGCCTTTAGGATAATTGGCCCGTTCTTTAATTGTTGTACCGGACTGCTGTTCAGCTTTGTTTATCCAAAAAGTATTCAGTGTTGTCAGATGAACAGATGTCACATGAACTCGCAGGCGCATCATTGATAATTATTCAGAACTTGAAAATTAGATCAACGGAGCCTTGATGTGCGTTTGTGAAGCTTCATTTTAAGCCTGAATACCAGGGGTGGAGGTAATTTAAGTCTTGAGATGTCCTCCTATTAGCTCAGCCAATAGATTCCAGTAATGTTTGTGCCTCCTAGATGAAGAATTATGGTCATGAGAAAATCCATATGATTAAGACAAAATACTGCTGAGAACTTCTATTATCTGAACCTGCATTTAACACTTATACATACCAAGAGTGAGATCAAACACTGGCTCGACCTGGCTCAGATATTAAATGTCTTCTGAATATTAAGGTGGTGTGCTGCTGGGCGTTTGGTTAATCCACAGCTGGAGCGATTTCTGCGTCAAGCTATTACTTTTCCCCTGAGCCGACGCCCAGCAACCTTTAAATTGGTTTACCTCTTTGGTGCCAAACTGTGATGTTCTCTGAGAGAGCTTTGAATGATGCTGTTATATTGAGTGTAATATTTAAAAAAAATTTTTGGTTACCTTTAAATTTCATATTCATTACTTTGTTTTTCTTTCTCCCTGGCAGACTGTGAACTATAATTACTACTACACCTTGAATGCTTGGCTGCTCCTCTGTCCCTGGTGGTTGTGTTTTGATTGGTCGATGGGCTGCGTACCTCTCATTAAGTCAGCCTCTGATTGGAGGATAGTCTCTGTGCTGCTGATGTGGAGTGGCCTCATTGGCCTGATGAGTCAAGCGGTGCTGTCACCGGGCAAAATTAAGAGGAGGTAAATAAGTGCGGTCTGTGAACGCGTGGTTTTGAATCTTTCATTATGCATTTCACCATTTTTTCCTTCAATAAATTAAGAAAATGCAGGTTTGTCTCATTATAATTTGTTTCATCTTTGAACTGCTCATTAACTCTGAGGGCTTATGGGAGTTTTATGCTTGTAAGACTGCCTGTAAACTGTGTCTGATGTCCAGAATGATGTCCGAGAGAAAGAATGAACTTCTGTTCTACTGCGTCTCGTACCTGTTGAATATTTGTAACGTTGCATACTCTGTCATTGCTTATCTTATATTTTCATTGGCTGGAAGGACTGAGAGTTCTGTCTTTGTTATAGAGATAGATGCAGCGGTCTAACTTCTTTTGGACTTTGGTATAGTAGCTTTGGAAAAAGATGGGATGGTTAAAAAAAACAATAAATACGTAATGAATTAACAGATGTAAAATGATGAATGAATTTGAGGAGATGCTCTGTATAACTTGCCACAGAGGGATTTCTTGGATGCCCAAAAAAAAAGATGAACTCCTGGGGAACATTGCGGCATTGTTTGAGGTTAATTTTTGAATAGAGGAACATTCAGTTCGTTACCATGAGGAGCACAGCGTGCACTATAGACGGCCTCCAACGCTTTGTTTAATGATAAACACAACTGTGCCATCTGACACACTTTTTAAGACGCCAGTAGACACGTCTTACAAGCATATAAAAGCCTTTTGCAGTTATTAGCTCTTTTTGTATTTAGCATATCCTTAGAGTTGACTGGCACATTTCTGACATGGTGGAACATTTTTTGTTTCCGATACACTGTGGCCTACAATTGGCCAACTCCCCTCCAAAATTCCGCATTCAAAACCTTATTTTCTATTCCAAAATGGAAAAAGACCGGATTGTTCAGATATTCAAACGAATGTACTGCAGGTGCTCTTTGGTTGAGAATAGAAAAGTTTGCAGAAGAAGTAAGGCCCAAGGCTCACTTCTGGCCAAAAGTCAAAAAGCCTTTATTCAGATGACTATTTCATGTTTAAACTTGAAAAACGTTGACAATATCAGTATATTTAGAAACAAAGCTGGGTAACAGCGCACATGTAGTGGCACGAACAGCCTTCTTTTTTCTTTGGTAAATCCAAAATAATTGCTACACCTGATAATTGCAAACACCTGAGCTAGAAACCAGTAAAGTGACAGATGCGAAGTTTGACCCCTTGATGGCTCTACAAAATGTACCGAGGAAAAAACAAAGAAAGAAAAGGCAGGGGAGTAAAATTAGATAGCGTGAATGTACAGACAAGACCGAAACATTTTTAAAATGTTATTAAAAAAAAAAAAAAATTAGTCTGAATTTAAGTATGCAATCTGAAAATCTAATTTGGAGTACCCAATGGCTAAGCTCTCTCATAAAGTATATAACAGCAATCCAGACTCCCTTAAGGTTGAAGGCCTAGAAAACATCAAAAAAAAAAAAAAAAAACATGCTCGGGTGATGACCGACAAATTATTATTCCTGTGAGAGAGTTTTTATATGTATCAAATGCAGGCTACAACTTATCGAGGACTAAATGAAGAAATTGGTACCGGTGCTTTCTTATTGGGTCACTGAGGCATGAGGACTAGCGCTGTTGCCATATATGGTGATTTGTTCTTATTCTTTTATTTCTAAAATTTTGTCTATGCATTCCTGCTTTCTTATTTTATTCCCCCCCTTCCATTTTCCCCCCTGTACATTTTGAAGAGCTGTTTCGTGGTCATACTTTGTATTTGTCACTTGCTGATTTATTGGGCTCTTGATCAAGTCTTAGCAATTATCAAATATTTGTAATTATGCTGAATTTACTAAACTGTACTCATGTTTACTTCCCAAAGAAGGCTGTTTGTGCTGCTGTGCGTGGGTTGTTACCTTGTTTTGTCTAAATGTACTGGCATTGTCTGTGTTTTTAAATTTTATTCAGGAAATAGCCATCCGAATAAAGGCTTTTTAACTTCTTGCGAGAAGTGTGCCTTCGACCTTCCTTCTTTTTTGGACTTTATTTTCCATTAATGGAAGCATCAAAGGAGACTTATCCTTCACAGGTGCTTGACTCTTTCAAATAAAACAAGACTGTGCTGAGAGCACAACATCCCCCGCTGGCGTTGCCACTGCGATATGAGCATCATCAGTCTATCTGCGACACGTGCAAAGTTTCAGGAATGGCCAGTGAAAACTTGTGGAGGAGTTAATTTCACCAGCCAAGTACCTGCTGATACGGACAGATAGACAGACAGACTGCGCCACGACATAATCCTCCTTTTGGGCTGACACCCGGTGGGGGATAAAAACCGCGCACGAGGAATAAATAAACATTAAGTCAGGTTGAAAAGGTGACAGTTTAAAGTCCGTTATTTACCAGACGGTGGACAACAGCAGGGTATTTCCCTGAAACTACAGCATATTCCCCACAGGAAAAATTCATCGTTTGGCCCAGTGATGGAACTCCTGGAAAAGGTATGAGGAAACTTTAGGCTCCATGAATGTTCACAGCAAATTTTACTTGATTCCCAAAAGAACTGTTTGACTTGCTAAATTTTTTGAAAGAGTGAAGTTTGGCCTAAAGGAGGTGCTACAGGAAGAGTCCCCGTGCCTCCAGAACAATAGGATTTTTCGTTTATGTACCAGGACGTTTACAGCAAAGTTGACCAGATTCTTGTTAAAACAGTTTGACTTTTGTACTTGGGAGTGTGTCACCAAATGGTGGCACTACTGTACTGTTCAGTTATGAAAATCAGTAAAATTTCTCCTCTATGGACCTGCAATGTTAACAGCAGATTTGACTGGATTTCCATTAAAACTGTCACTGCACTTTAAAAAACAAAAAGTTTGGCCTGCTGGTGGTGCCACGGGGAAGGTCATAGGGTTATTGACACCTCCTCTATACACGAGGAACAATTACAGACAGTTTTACACGATTCCCAAAAAAAATATGAGTTATTTCACTCGGAAAAGTTAAATTTGGTCGAGTTGTGGCGCTACCCGCAACATTCTGGAGCCGCCACAATAATTCATTTCCTCCTCTGTTCCAGTAATGTTCAAAGCATATTTGACATTATTCCCAGTAAAGCTGTTGGAGTTATTGCAATTTTAAGAAATTGAAAGTTAGGCCTGGTGGTGGTGATACAGCAATGGTCACAGGGTGACCAACATCAATAACAACCCATCTCTATACACCAGGAATAATCGCAAGTGTCATGTGATTTCCATAAACACTGTTATAATTATTGTGCGAACAGTAAGGATCTGTGAGGGCGGCGGGAGCTGTGTCCAGTTCTAATCCACTTTGTTTCAGGGACATGAATATAATGTGCTGCGTGTTTAAGTTTTGTCTGCGCAAGTCCTCAGGTTCTTACTGGTTTCGTGCTTGAGCATAGCAGTTGGGTGAAAACCTGTGTCTGAAAGCTGTGCTCCTGTTCCAGGACTCTCTCTTTTGGGCTGGTGCTGCTGGTTTTCCCTTTCCTGCCAGCCTGTAACCTGTTTTTCCGCGTGGGCTTTGTGATCGCGGAGCGAGTGCTGTACCTGTCCACTGCTGGGTACTGCCTGATCGTCACCTATGCCCTGGGCTGCTCCTGTTGTCTCTGGAAGAAGCACAAGGTCCTGTCCTTAAACTCTGGCTGTCTGACTGACCATCTCTGTGCCTGTCTGTCTCCTCGTATTCTCTCTCTCTCTCTCTCTCTGTCTTACTCCCGGTCCTGTTTTTGTGTTTTCTTCTGTAGTAGTTGGTGCTGAAGATTTTATGTGTGTGGTCCTCTGTTTTTAGCTTACCGGCCCTATGGGCCAATAAGCTATTGTTGTGGTGTGGCGTCTGGTGTCCGTCGTCCGGAACATTTTTTATCTTTTTTTTGGCCTGATGAATTTTCGTGTAAATTTGCAGTAACACACTACTAGACCACATCTCCAGACATTTTTCTCAGATTTTTGATTGAATCATTTTTGTCCTTTTTATGGGCCCTTGAAATTTTGGCTCCAATGGCTCCAAAAACGGCATGATAAATTTTTTTCTAAATCAGGCAATCAACTTACCTTGGTACCGTCAATGTACAGTGTGAGCGCCATTTTGATTGAATCGATGGAAGTGGGTCTTTTGGGGGCGCTGTACTTTATGAATATGCAAGATGGCCTTGGGAGGCTAAATGGTTGCAGATAGAGATTAAGTTTGTATTATCAACATATAGGAAGTCATATATGACCTATACATTGGCTATGTTAAAGTTGACCACAGATGACTTTGAAAGGTCAAACTCGAGGTCAGGGAATATATTAACAATGTTAAAAGATATGACTTGAAATTTCAAACAATTATTTCTCAAAAACTGTCTGATAACTTTTTTTCTAAATCTGGCAATCGCCTCACCTTGATACACTTTATGTACGGTGTAAGTGCCATTTTGATTGAATCGACGGAAGTGGGTCTAGTGGGGGCGCTGTACTTTAACATTGGGTCTTATGGAGAGTGGGCCAAATCGCCTGTGGAAGCTAAATGGTTGCAGATAGAGATTAAGTTTGTATTACTGACATACAGGAAGTAATATATATTAATATATAATAATAATATAGTAATATATTTTGGCTGTGTTAAAGTTGACCTCAGATGATCTTGAAAGGTCAAACTTGAGGTCAAGCAAAATGTTACAATTTTCAAAGATTTCTAGGCTTGAAAATGTTGAAGATTGGGAACATTTGTGCAGTGAACACTTATAGGAAGTCATGTATGAACTTCCGTTTGGTGGCCTTGAACTTGACCTTCGGCGACCTTCGAAGGTCAAACTTCACATAGTGAAATTTCAATGACTTCTATCACCAAAACTATTACAGATAAAGCTTAGGTTTGCATTGCGGGCATAAAGGAAGTAATGTATGAGGTTTCATGTGGTGACATTGAACTTGACCTTCAGTGACCTTGAATGGCCAAACTTCACAGTGAAATTTCAATGACTTATATCAGCAAAATGGTTACAGATAGTTTTGGTTTGTATTGGAGATGTACAGGAAGTCATACGTGAACTTTCATTTGGTGGCCTTGAACTTGACCTTCGGTGACCTTCGAAGGTCAAACCTCACATAGTGAAATTTCAATGACTTCTATCACCAAAACTATTACAGATAGAGCTTAGGTTTGTATTGCGGGCATATAGGAACTCATGCATGAAGTTTCATTTGGTGACATTGAACTTGACTTCAGACAGGGACCTTGAATGGCCAAACTTCACAGTGAAATTTCAATGACTTATATCAGCAAAATGGTTACAGATAGTTTCGATTTGTATTGGAGAAGTCTAGGAAGTCATACATGAACTTTCATTTGGTGGCCTTGAACTTGACCTTCGGTAACCTTCGAAGGTCAAACTTCACATAGTGAAATTTCAATGACTTCTATCACCAAAACTATTACAGATAGAGCTTAGGTTTGTATTGTGGCCATCTAGGAATTCATGTATGAAGTTTCATTGGGTGACCTTGAACTTGACCTTCAGTGACCTTCAACGGCCAAACTATGCAGTGAAATTTCAATGACTTATATCAGCAAAATCGTTACAGATTGAGTGTAGGTTTGTATTGGAGACGTATAGGAAGTCATGTATGAACTTTCATTTGGTGACCTTCATATTGACCTTCGAAGGTCTAACTTGACCTAGTGAAAATTCAATGACTTCTGTCACTGAAAAGGTCACAGATGGAGCCTAGGTTTGTGTTACTGACATAGGAACTCACATATGAACTTTCATTTGGTGATATTCAGCTTGACATTTGAAGGTCAAGCTTGACATAATACAGTTGCAATGACTTGTGTTGCTAAAACGGTCACAGATGGAGTCTAGGTTTGTATTAGAGACATATAGGAAGTCATATATGAACTTTCATTTGGTGACCTTCGTATTGACCTTCAAAGGTCAAATGTGACCTAGTGAAAATTCAATGACTGGTATCACTAAAATGGTCACAGATGGAGCCTAGTTTGTGTTACTGACATCTAGGAAGTCACATATGAACTTTCATTTGGTGACATTCAACTTGACTGTCAGTGACCTTTGAGGGTCAAACTCCACTGTGAAATTACAATGACTTGTATCACCAAAATGGTCACAGATTGAGCTAAGGTTTGTATAGAGACATTTAGAAAGTCATATATGAAGTCCATTTGCTGACCACAACTTGACATTCTGTGACCTTTAAAGTTCACAATTGACGTTTTGAATACATATTGACATATTATAATGACTTGTGTCACCAAAACTGCTTCAGAGTTTAGGATTGTATTACAGAAGGTCTGTGAATGTATGCAAACTTTTTTTAGTGACCTTGACATTGATTTTCATTGATTCAAATGTCAAACTTTACATGAAATTTTCATAACTTGTATCATTGCTGTAAGACTGCTTACCGGTAAGCTACAGGACCCTTGGGCCTATATTCACTGGTTTTGATGGCGTTTCATGTGATCTTCTGTTACCACTGGTTTCGGTGGTGTTTTTGTGCGGCATTTGGTATTTGCTGGTGGTGATGGTGTTTTCTGTTTTCTCAGTTTTCTGAGGTTTGATGGTGGTTTGTGCGTGGTCTGTTTCCACTGGTTTGATGGTGTTTTTTGCGTGATCCTCAGTTTTTGTTGCTGGTTTTGATGACGTTTTGGTTATGATAGTATTTTTATGTGCGGTCTTTCGTTTCCATTGGTTTGATGGTTTTGTATCTGTGATCTTTGGTTTCCACCACTTTTGATGCTCTTTTGTGTTGGTTTTGATGGTGTTTTCTGTATGGTTTTGATGGTTTTTATCTGGGTATTGCTCTGTTCCTGCTGGTTTTGATGGTACTTCTGCGCTGGTTTTGATGGTGTTTTTGTGCGGTGTTCCTGCAGAAGATTCTCCAGGCCGCGCTGCTGGGGCTGCTCTGTGTGAACGTGGCTCGCTGTGCCCTCCGCAGTGAGCAGTGGCGCTCCGAGGAGAGCCTCTTCTCCAGCGCCCTGTCCGTCTGCCCCCTGAACGCCAAGGTGAGCACCCTGGCCCTTACTCAGTTTAGCTGCTTCCTGTGACGTGTTCTCCTGTGCATATTAATAGGCACTTCCTCTTAATGCTTCTGAATGTTCACCAGCCATGTCCTGAAATGGGTATGATCTTAGAAAATACTGTAGTTTCTTTTTATTTCATCATGTGACTGTGGTGCAATGGTCTTGGCCGGAGGCATGTAAGGGTTGAATCTGGCCTTCATGTGTGCAGTTTTCATATCCTGTGACCAGGGATAATGGATCAATAAATAGATGGATGGAAAACCTGAACTGGACTGCGAGGAGGATATTATTTGTAGTATATTGTGTGCAGGATATTGTTTCTGTTTATGGTCTTGTCCATTTAAGATTGTTCACTGCCTCATATTCAAGCAATTTAGACAGTCGGTTAAGAAGATGAAAAACAGTGTATATGTGTATGGTCAGTGTATAATAAAAAAGTGAATTGTAAAATGGTTATTAGTAAAATGGAATTATAAGGTAGAGAGGTGAATGTGAAAACTGTTCTTTCTTAGGTTCATTACAATGTCGGCAAGAACTTGGCAGATAGAGGACATCAAAGCGCTGCAGTCAAATACTACAGAGAAGCTGTCCGGTGAGTTTATGGAAATTTTCCTGCGTTTTTCTTTTATCACTGTCAGGATAAAGATCTGTGCACCTTTAGAGGTACAGGCTTTCTGCTAATGGAGCCTAGAACATCAGTCCTTCAAGCTCTCCAAGATTTACCTCTAACGTAGCCATTGCACAGGAACACTTTCTTGAGTCTTGTGGCTCTTGCTGATTTCTGGATGATTCTGCTGTGGTAAAATAATTAGCAAAATTCAGCAATGGTTTCTTTTCAGAGTTTAATTTTTTTTTAAGCCTGTTGTTTGTAAAAACGTGTGTGACCAAAAATGTAACAAGTAGTATGTCCTCTAATTATAAAAGCATTGGAGGTTCATGATTGTGGCCCTTATATAGGAGTACTGCTTATCCAAGTCTATCAAGTAAAACATTTATTTGTTACATTAACTTTAATTCCTTAAGATCTGAGGTCAAATATGACTGGTCACGTGTGTCACTTCGCACGGAAACAGGTTTTTCATAATTCTATTTGAATTCAAAAACTCTGCGAAGTTGAAAAATCTGGAATGTTCATAGTTTTGGGGTGTGGAAAATAGCAAGGAATAAATTTGATACCTTACATTAATTTTCAAAGTATTTCTTTATTTGATGACATCTGGTCACGTGTGTGACATGTTGGTTCACTTCTTCAAGAATGGCCCTGCAGGAAAATTTGTGAGAAAATGATAATCGCTGGAGGCCTTGTTTAGGATTTCATGTTCAGTGCCTTATGCATGTGTTGGCAAGTACATTATAGCACATTTTGTTGTTTTACAGGTTAAATGCAAAATACGTGCACGCCATGAACAACCTGGGAAACATATTGAAGGAGAGGAATGAACTGGTTGAAGCTGAAGAGTTGCTTTCTGAAGCTGTTCGCATCCAGTAGGTTTACTTTCAGTCCTGTCTGAATTTGTCAACTTCTGGTGCTGGTTCTGTCTCTATGCAGGATATGACCAGCTAAACTCTTTCTAGAATCCCTGAAGCTGAAAGAATTGTAGAATCTGGACAATCAACAGAGACCTGCATGAATCTTTTGGCAAGTATACTGCCACGCAGTGAAAACACACCACTTATTCAACTTAAGTCCTGACAAAATTGATGTGTGATTTTTGGCATGATGATAAGCGGGACATTTGGTAACACAGTAAAAACACCTGCAACCACTGAGGCCATGATAGCTTCATTGTACAGTGAAACACAGGCACGCAGGGTAGAGGTGAAAAGTCAGTAACGTGTGTGTCCTCCTCTAGCAGCCACACACACCGCGCACCATTGCTACACAGAGGAGATAAGTTTCTGAGTGTCGGCTTGTGGGACCGTTCTCCTCTCTTGATGTGATGCTGCTTCCACTGCAAATTTTGCAGTCCCTGGTGGGGACGACGACCGATATCGTCCCACTGATGCTCGACTGGTGAGAGATCAGGAGAGAGGGCTGGCCGTTGGAGCACTGCCATGTTCTTTCGGTTCTAGAAGTCCACGGAGGCACCTGCTGTATGGGCTTGAGCTCTGTCATGCTGAAATGCGTGCAGATCGTGATAGCCTCTGAAAAACGGTGCAACGTGACATCTCATCACATTGTCTCTGTCATACTGGGCATTTATTCTGCCCCTACACACATTCAGCTCTGTTCTGTGGTGGTTGCTACTGTCTGACCTAACCATTACACCCCCACCACCCCGAAAACAATCCATTTGCACAGTGCGGTCATTGTTGTAGCGTTCACCATGGCGACGCCACACTCACGCTCTTCCCGTAGCCCTTTACAGGTGGAATCTGAATTCATCAGGAAAGAGGACACCATTCCACCGTTGTAAACGCCACTGTCGGTGATCGACAACAATCTCGATGGCGCTGGGTCAGAATTATTCCAACATGAGGTCATCTGTGATGTAGTCCCACAGAGCGGAACCAGAGAAGACCAGTGTCAGCGCCAATGTGCTCGAGTGGACCCATCACAGTCGCAGCATTACGGGAAGCTGGCAGCGTGCAATCCAGCGAATGTTGCCAGACAATGTGCCGATCCTGTCAAGGCGTTGTCACGTGTTGCCATTCCGACCTCGCCTGATCTCTAGTGGGCCCTGTCTGCTAGAAACGAACGGCCAATCTCTGGATGGTTGTGTGATGGCATCCAAACCTTTTGGCAACCCCACTGGTACTCGTGCCCTCTTAAATTAACACAACGGTGTGTTCTTGATGTTCAGGGGTCGATCTTGGTATATCGCTGTCTCTTTCACAGGACTGTAGCAGTTTTACTGACCCTAGCTTTTTAAAATTTTACATTTTATAACCCATGGCTACGCCGTAAAATTGTGATTTCCAACATTCCCATTCTGTCAAATTCATTATGTTGCGTTTCAGAGAATTGATTTGTGGTGTACAATAACGATCGTGTAATCATCATTTTCACGTGTTATCGTTCTGATCTGATGCTAGATTCAGAATTTTACATTTATAAAATGTATTTCAAGAATGACATTTAAAACTAGACTGCATTTCCACAGAGAAAATGCAAAGCGTGCTTGCTGAAATGTTGCCAGCAACAGTGAATGGATGTCTGACTCATCTCTCTCTCTCTCTCTCTCTCTCTCTCTCTCTCTCTCTCTCTCGCTCTCACACACTCACACACACACACACACACACACACTAGAGTGGCAGTCTGGCAGAGTGTAGGTAGTTAGTCTCTCTGTGTCTCTCTCTCTTTCTCTCTCTCTCTCCCTCTCTCTCACACACGCACAAGCACAAACACAGGTATCATCTAACATTGTTTAAAGAAGTGCTCTGAAATTTGTCTATACCGGCCTGTTTAATCGCAGACGCTGTATTTTTACCAGTAAGAAACACAGACACGTGTGTGTGTGTGTCTGTGCGTCTCTCTCTCTCTGTACCTGTCACACACGGTCATGGTTTAGACATGGAAGTGTCTTTAACATCTTTTTGAAGGGAGATTTCTCCTTTCTACCCTTTTGTATGCTTTTCAACTTAATTCAAAACTCAGCTGTGACTGCCAGTCTCTGCTTCTCTCTCTCTCTTTCTCTCCAAATCACTACCCTTAACCACAAACACTGTCATGGTTTAAAAGAAGGAGTCCTTTTAGTCATTTCAATGGCACGGAATTTTTGTGTGTGTGAGTGTGTGTGTCTGCCTTGTGTGTGTGTGTGTGTGTGTGTGTGTGTGTGTTTTGTCTGGCAGGGCTTTCGTAAGTTTGTTTGTGTCTGAGTCTCTTATCAGCAGCACCTGCATTGTCTACCAGTGAAGAGTGTTCTATAGAATCCTAATCTAGAATGTAGTGGCTTAATAACCAAACATTCTAATGACAGTTAGACTCACCTATAACTGTCACAGTCTCTGCTTCTCTCTCTCTCTGTCTCTCTCTCTCTCTCTTTCTCTCTCACCCAATCACCATCCCCACCCACACACATTGTCACACAGTGCTCTGAAATTTGTCTATACCGGCCTGTTTAATTGCGTACGCTGAATTTTTACGCGTGAGAAACACAGACAGATGTATGTGTGTGTGTGTGTGTGTGTGTGTGTGTGTGTGTGTGCGCGCACACGTGAGTCTGACACAGCAGCTCCTCTATGTGTGTGCCTGTCTCTATGGAGACAGCAGCACCCCTGTCTGCTTGCTCTCTCACAGGCGCTGTGAGACAGAGAGGAATTCAAAGAATTCTTCATTCACACTGTCCAAACTACTGCCATTTTCTGGCAGACCGTAGGTCCTATGGTGAAAACAAAAATATGGTGAGTGAGAGGAGACTCTGCTGAGCGTCCCCATTAATTTGTTTTTCTTGGAGGATCAAGTATGTGGTCAGGGGTGCGATTTAAAAAAGGTGTCTCAACTGTCTGCTCCTGTTATAATGGCTGCCTATGGGGGAGTTGGTCAGTGACACTGTCCGAACTACTGCCATTTTCTGGCAGCCTGTAGGTCCTATGGTAAAAACAAAAATACGGTGAGTGAGAGAAGGCTCTGCTGATTGTCCCCATGTATTTTTTTTTCTTGTAGTGTAAAGTATGTGGTCAGGGTGGCGATTTAAAAAAGAGGAGTTTGTCTGCTCTGTTCCCAAACATTTCTGCTCCTGTTATAATGGCTGTTTATGGGGCAGTTGGTCTGCACTCCTGTCACTTGAGGGCGCCTAGAGTCTCGAGCCTTTATCTGTTTTCTTCCACAGTGACATTTTTCAGGCCTGCACAAATTTTCTTACGTTTTGATGTATAATTTGTGTGTGTACGTTGGAAATTGTGGCTGGGTGAGCGATTTCAAAAATTTTTTTCCGAGTCTTTTCTCTGCTGCTCCCACTCTAATGTCTAGAGTGGAGGAGTGCATTATGACATCACCACTCCAAAGTTCTACCCATTCATTTCAATGGCACGGAATTTCGCCAGAAAAACGCGAATACCGAACGAACGACAACAGATATCGTAACAATTTGAACAGGTCATGATGTACGGATCGGCCTGGACGTCTCAGAGTTGGAACGGCATCTCTATCTCGAAAGCCCTAGAAGGAGTAGGGGGCCACAGAAATTGGTGAAAAGGGAATAAGAGGAATAAGAAAACTTAAGAAGAACAATAGTCTGCTTGCCTTGCAAGCACACTAATTATCCATCTATAAAAGTGGTGCATTTTCATTTTGTGTCAGTATAGGTATTACCACAGCAGCAAATTCAGACCCCAGCAGACTAATTGGAACTTTGGAAAAGGTTGTTTCTGCCAATGTAGAATTTCGTCTGCCTGGTTATGCATTCATTTAATAGTTTGTTTACTACTTCTCCTGTCAGTTTGCTTATTGTATTTGCATTTTAGCTACTTTCGGCTCTTCTGATGATGTCCTTACATCTTTCCTTGAGGCCCGATTTTGCTGCGGCATGGATGAACCTCGGTATCGTGCAGAACAGCCTTCAAAAGTTTACTGATGCAGAACAAAGCTACTGGAATGCAATCAAGTTCAGGAGAAAATATCCAGATTGCTATTACAACCTTGGGCGGTTGGTAAGTAGCTAATCCACACAAAGTACCATCATCCAAGCTCGACGACATTGAGGGACCCCCACTATAAATGAAGAAAGGGTTAATTAAGAAGTCATATCAAAACACTATTTACGTGTATTGTTTGTCAAGTCTGAGCAGAGACTACATAGAGTTATGTGGAGTTTGAATAAAAACACAGATACGAGTATAAAAGCCATTAATATTCTGTGGTTAATGCACACTGCCTCCCCGCAGTCATTTAGCAGCAGTTACAAAGCATTACTTTTTATGGACAACAATGCCAACATGGCCCTTGTTTTTGACTAGTGTTGTACTCTGTAATCTGGGAACACAGACCTTTTCTACTTGTTGAGATTATTTTCAGTTTTATTTTGATATGCAGTTTATCAGTTTATTCTGCGCAAATTTGGACAATTAAACCATTTCTCTGGCACATCAGATAGTAAAACAATCAATATAAAGTTAAAGTAGAGATTGTCAATTTTTTTAAATTATACATTTGGCATCGCCATTCCCATTTGATTCTGGAATGTCCAGTCTTTAATCTAAATACACTCTGCTCGTATGGGACTCGTGAAGCCATCTCGCGAGAGCGTTGACAGTTTGCAGTTCACCTCCAAAACGTCTTAGTCAACCGCCGCCGATTTTCACTCGCAGTTTCAAACCTCACATGAAAAGAATGAGCGCGAAGGAAACCCAGACATGTGCCTGCTTAGAGTGAAGCTGATGAGTGGCCAGATTTCCAGCAGGAGGTGCTGGAGCAAAGAATTATGCTAACCCAAACCAATCGAATCCCTCCCATATCCCTGAGCAGCACAAAGCCAGATTAGTGCTGCTCTTAGGAAGCTGCCGGCCACAGCTGACGCTGACACAGCTGGATTCAACTCGATGCCACGGTGGCCTCTCTCGCTTGGCGAGTGGCACCTTTACAGAGTTAGCCAACCGAGTAGCAAACTGTCCATTTGAATTTTCTGGTATTTATATCAATATGATGTGAACCAGGTATGACTTGATCTAAATAGATAGACGATATACTATTTATAATGCTTGATATATGATACTTCATGTGATGTTTTCCTTTTTCATGATACTTCGTATGATTTCGTCCTGACTCATGATTCTTGGTGTGATTTTGTGCTGATCTATGATACATTGTGATGTTGTTCTGGCCTATTATGCTTATTTCCTAGTCTATGGTTCTTTGTGTGATGATGTCCTGATCGAAGATACTTTATGTAATGTTTGCTGCCAGTATGCAGACCTAAATAGGCACGTGGATGCATTGAACGCCTGGAGGAATGCCACCATGCTTAAGCCAGAGCACAGCCTGGCCTGGAACAACATGGTGATTCTGCTTGATAACACAGGTGCGTCTCGTTACCTGTGTGGAGCTGCTGGTTTACACAACCTCACATTGGTGACCTCAGTTATGCCTTTTGGACAGAATGGGAGCAAATCCCAAATTTTAACATCTAGTGGGCAGTTTTACCAAAAGAGCGAAGGTTGATCTTGCAGAAAAGAGGGCCCACATTAATGCCCAAGATTTTTGACTAAGCTGTTGGACGCTTGGGTGTCCATACCATTCTGTGCCAGCAGGAAGTTTCTTGCTGTGTGGGACAAATTCTCTGATGCATTGAAGTGTAGATGACACAAAATTTTTTTTTTTCCTGTTTTTGATTGTTTGAAATATGCCGTCAACAATAACCTTTTTAGAAATGTGGGGGGAAAATGGTTTTTTTTTTTTTTTCGTTGCTTTCTGCCACCTGAAATACACTGATTTTTCTCCTAAAATTGTTCTGGAGACTTGGTCCGACAATTCCTAACTCGTGACGCCAATGTAATTAATTGCTGCTGTGTCACAGAGGTTCAGCTTTGAGTCATTTCAGTTACATTTGCTCGCTGAAATCCACGCGGTACCGCAACATTAATTTGACCCACTTTGCCCTCGTAGTGGGACCTGAGGAAAATGCATGCATCAATATGCCCGGTGTGTAAAACGTATTCGTACAACTCTGGTTGTTCGGCGCTCCAGCCGCACAATATCTGCCTCTTTTCTTCACTGCCCTCATCTGGCTTTCCTCCATGTTTAGTTGTGAGTGAAATCAAGTGACCTCACAAGGATAGGTACATGATTTGCATCCTAGCAACAGATTTAAAGTCAAAACAGTCTTATATTTGAACACAGAAAAAACGGGGTCAATTAAGTTATAGAAGTGTTTTAATGTCAGAATGCTTTTCTGCACATATCAATGAACCAAATACTGTGGAAAAAAAAATGGTGTCATATACATTTTAATTGTCACTGAACTATAGGATTTGAGGCTATGCATTTTGAAATGCACAAATGGCGAATTATTCTGGCTTTTTGTGCCGCGACTGAAGCATACCGCCCAAGCAATAAAAATTTTATGCGTTTTGGAACTCAACAACACAGAATGACGTTTAAAGAGGTAAAAAAAAAAAAAAAAAGAGTTCTGAGTCACTGTTACCCTTCTGCTTACTATTTTCTTCATGTATCATTAAGGGAACTTGGAACAAGCTGAACTGATTGGGAAAGAGGCCTTGAAACTGCTTCCAAATGATCACACCATCATGTTCTCATTAGCCAACGTCCTGGGGAAACTGCAGAAGTACAAGGTAAAGTCCTTTCCCTTTATCACATCAGGAAGCCTACTTTTTAGCACGTGTTTTGATTTCATGGAAATTCTGTAAAATGATTGGTTGATAGCCCTGTTGTTTCATTACGCATCTCATAGTTTTCATTCATATGTGGACACTGGCAGTAATGCATCAAATACTCCTGGAATTTGTCAAAGCATACATTTATGGATTTCATATCATTTGGCTCTGTGGTTGTAGTGTACATAATTTTTATTTTTAGTATTGTAAGTGTTCTGGGAATGTTCTAAATTACATTATAGAAATCCTTTATAGGCTTGGCCCTATTTCATTACATGCTTATATTCATTTAATCTGAGAAATACCAGACACACAGAATCAGCACTTTATTTTAGCAGTGATCTTTATTGATGGGTACACATTGAGACCTCAGGGACCACTCCCATGCCATGTTTTATGCGTTTCTAACTTGCAGGAGTCAGAGAGCTTCTTTCTCGGTGCACTAAAAATCAACCCCAACTCTGCCAGTTGCCATGGAAATCTAGGTATGACTTATTGCGTATTCGAAATCACAGATCTTTTTGACACATTTTGGTTGTAAAGTATATTTCTGAGAAGGGGGAAATTTTTTTAGTGAAGTCTTATGTTCAAAATAGTGAGAAATTTTCGAACTTTTTCCATTTTTCTTTAATAGCAAAACATTTGTACATAAATATGAAGAGATCAGTTGAATACAAGGCATTTTTAGTTGAAAATGTATTGCTGCAGCAAGTGGAAAATCACATAACTTTATCAATGAACTGGCGACAAATGGTCAAAATTTACAAATTTTTCATGAAAATAAAATGGAAAACATTCATATATCATAAATATAAAGACTTGCAACACAAGAAATTGAATGTAGGAAATGCCTGGCTGCAAAAAAGAGAAATTCTCTTTTGTGTAAAATAATCAAAGTTTTAGATTCTGAATTGTCTTCTGTTGGAAAACTTATAGAATATGGGTATGTCATAAATGTGAAGATATCATTTGAGTTTGAGGCATTTTGTCATTTTTGGATGAAAATTAGCAATCCAATAGTGGTCCAAACTAGCGAAATATTATATTTGATTCTTAAATTTTTAATTCAGATGATGTGGAAAACTCTTTTGCAACATAAATATGAAGCCATCAATTGAATTCGAGGCAGTTTGACATATTTGGTGGAAATACATTGCTGCAAAAAAAGGGCCAAAATACATTTGACTACAGTCTTGTGTCCAACGAGTTTTACAACTACAATTCCACAAGAATTGGGACACTATGTAAAATGCAAATAAGAACAAAATTAAGTGATTTATAAACTCTTATACCTAAATTTAGTTGAAAAGAGCAAAAATAAAAAGTATCTCCTTATCAACTGTATTTGATTTTGGATTTTGGAAATATTTGCAAATTCTAAGTTTGATACCTGCAACACATTAAAAAACAATTGGGGCATGACAATAGAATGACTTCATACTGTGCAAACTTAAAAACCACCGACTAATGAATTCCAGTAAGACCTTAAAGACCATAAAATAGTCTTACGGTTAACTTTTCCTGTTTCAGCTGTGCTGTACCATCGCTGGGGGAAACTGGACCAGGCCAAGAAACACTATGAGATGTCTTTAGACCTAGATTCCAATGCACCAGGGACAAGGGAGAACTACAATATGCTTCTTCGCAAGCTTGGCCAGCAGACACAACAGAAGAAGACACCTGCTTGAATGTTCCTTTACTGTCAGGCACGGATACGTGCTTATCACCTTTGTACTGCCCTATACATTCCAGTCAATAAATGAAAATGAACCAGGAACCCAGTTTTAATATGTTCTGTGTAGATTGGCCTTGAATGTACTATTACCAAATTAGTCTTTGGAATATTATTTTCCTTCAGTGCAAATTCCTGATTTGTTGGCGAATCCTTCACAGGGCATGGGTTATGAGCACTGGCTGATGAACAGTACATTTATTCATTGGATAATAAATGCCAGTATGTTGCCACCAATGATTTTAAACAAGAAAGGATACTTTAACTAGGTGCAACCTAGTATATGGCTGGACCGCCAAGTGCTGTATGAGAATGTGGGCCCAAGTAAAGGATGCTAAATGAGGCAAAGCTCACGCAATTATATGAAGTGCAGGTTTAGTAATGAGCTGAAGCTGATAAATTATTTAAAAGTGGGTGGGGAGACTGGGAGAGTGTGGGAGTGGGAGTGGGAGAGTGAGTAAAAGAGAGAGAGAGTGTGTGAGTGAGGTAGTGGGAGTGAGTGAGAGTGTGGGAGTGGGAGGTGTGGGAGGGGTCTTGAGTACGGAAAACATATCAAAAGCAAGTTATACATTTGAATAGACAAAGAGCTAGAGTAAGGGTAGCAGTTATTGATTTTGTGAATGTCAATTTGAGAGAGACAGCAGCAGCAGATGTAGATGGCAGTTAAAGTATGTATGTATGTTCCTGAATTGTAATGAAACAATAAAGTTATCGTTACAGTTGTGCTAATCGGGGATGTGACATCACTTTCGTGAACACTTGGCAGTTCCTATATAGTGAGGGTGTAAGAATGAACGTCAAAATTTCCTTTTTTACCCCATGTTACGTCCTTGGGCATGTTATGGACAAAGAATCCACAGTTTCAAGTAAAACCGCTTAGTAAATATGTTCGAGTGAAGGAGTTGCCATGTGTTTACATAAAGCATTAGACGATATTGGTGATGGCTGAATATGGTTAAGTATGTGACAAAATTGAAATGCAATTAATTTTAATGAATTTATTATGACCTGTTGAAAGCTCTTGAAAAGGCCTTGTAGGTGACACCAAGATCATGAGAATTGGCCGAGAAATAAGAACGTTTCGGAATTTTATAGTGCCCCCAAATAGCGAATTGTTTGGTATTTATGTCAGTCGCTGCAGATAAAAAAAAAAAAAAAAAGTGTGTTGCGAAGTGAGCAATTTAGGTCAGTTTTACCTCAAATATGGTAGACAGTCAAAAAAAATGGAGCTTGACGGAAATTCTGATAAGCAAGGTTGACTCCATGGCCTAACGTAGGAGGTGCTACCTCCTAGAGTCACCTGAGTGCATTTGATTGTCATCTGACTTGATGTTTCATGATTGCTTGGCCGGTAATATGTTGGGCTTATTTCAGTTTGCCTTCCAAATTTCGCGGAGGCGCGCTAGCTCAACAATTGCTTGCATTGGAGCAGGTCCACCTGCAACAGGTTCGTGGTATTCGCTGTCGCTAGCGATGGGCAAATGAAGCTTTTGTGAAGCATTGAACCTACTTGAGCCAGTTGCTTCGAAAATTGGTTCAGTACTCGGAGCTTCAGTAAGGGCGACCTCTCCTGGCCAAGTGTGAGGCTGCAGTCAAAATTAAGCTGGCTAGTCAATGGTCAGGAGGGTTAATTGCACACATGCACTCACACACAGACACACAGACACACACACACACACACACACACACACACACGCAGTATATTATGTTGTATTTACAAATAAAGATTGATGAATGAGTGTTTTGTGTTATTGAGGAGAGTGCTGGGGAAATGTGGAATAGGTTGCTATAGCCTTATGGCAACACTAATCATACATACATTTACTGTAATGCTACTTAAAATAGACTTTAGATAGACCCTACTGTAGGCTAGTACTGAACTGATATTTACTGTTGTATATGTAACTCTACTTTTCTTACGTACAGCCAGCACACCTACCTTATCAGGAGCGATCAGATTGAAGTGTTCCCACATATCAGAACGACCTCTCCTCCTGGCTGGCTCCATAATGATTCACCACAACAACGCAATACAAACAACAACTTAACAGCAAAAACACACCTACTACAACCCACAAATTCTGCACTCTTTACGGCTGTTATAAAGCCTTTATGGCGTTCAAATTCAAAACTCTCATCCTGTCACCTGTCAGTCAGTGAATCAGCTGATTGGCGCACTCGAACCAGTCAGGTGATTCATTCAGGGAGTGAAGCAGTTACTGCTTTGGACGTCATATGTCACGTGATATTTTCCACTCCGAAGCAAGCTTTGAAGCAGTGGTTCTATGCTACGGGTTTGAAGCACGTATCGACGCTTCAGTGTCATACTGCCATCACTAGCTATCGCTGCAAACATCTATAGGGCTTGGCAACCGACGTCACTGCGCAATGCATTCTGGGATGTAAACAATAGCGCGCCACCATATTGTGAGGCCATGTCGAGTGAGACTAAATTAAAACAGAGCCAAAGAGATACAGTAACTAGGTGAAAACTTGTCGAAAGTGCAGAGATGCCAAGTCTCACGCATTCGGCGTAGGTCTCACGCATTTTTTAGGCTTATTCACCGTAGTCCGCAATTATTCATTGAACGCTTAATGAGATTCTCACGCGGTATTAAAATCCTTGTGCATTGAAGTTTCAGTTTCACTTGTGTAAAGGTGGACCTCACCAAAAGTAACATGGAAAGCGATTATGACTCCGGACTTCCCGTGCTTCTTTACTCAGGAATTGGAAACAATGCATGTGTTTCATGATTGTTTAAATTGTTTTAATGAAATAAGACCATTTGAAACATCTTTATGCAATTCCATTGCTTTCAATCCCTCAGTAAAGACAAGCCTGAGAATTCCTGAGTCATAATCGATTTCCGTGTCACTAGTGGGGAAATCCACCGTAATGAACGTGAAACTGATTAACTTGATGCATAATGACTTAAATTCCACGAATGAATTTCTTCAGTGCGCTTTGATTGAATAATTGCTGACTACGGCACAGGAACGTGAATGCCACTAAAGCCCCCTTCAGATTGACAGTTCACTCTGTATCAGCACTGCAGCAGCTCCAGAGCAGCACCGGGTTAAAGTTTGATGTGAATTGATTTACGGCGGAGTAATTTACTGCGGCGTAGTTTACCCCCGAGTAATTTAAACCACCTCTGGAGGTGGTTTAGCTCTGGGGCAGCACCGGATTAAGTGCGATATGAATTGCACTCCTGCTCAGCGCCGTATTAAATTTACTCAAGCAGAGCGGATATGGTCAGCGTTCGTTGACCACTGAATGATCAGTTCAACAAAATGAAGCCAAACGAAGGCGCAGGTGTCCAGGAAGTGTGTGTACGATACCATGACGACTAATAGGGTGGCGAGATTTCGATATGAATGGGTCTTGCCGATTTGATGCGGACATTTTATGACTTTCATACGGTGTTTTCAGGTCGATATGAATGGGTTTAAGCGGGAGTGCCGATCCGCAGCAGCACCGGATTGCGATCGGGTGTGTAGATATGAATGTGGTATAAGAGGAGAGACTCACGCCTAATGCGTGAGACTTGGCATCTGTGATTAAGCGATGCTAAGAAGTCGATTAAACGAAAGAAACGTACTATACAGAGACAAACTTCTACCGAACGCAAGAAAACGGTACATAAATAAGATTGCGTTGATCGGAAATTTGGATCCATATGAGGTGCCTGCGAGAAACTGGAGCCGAAACCCGCCTTACCCCCTTTGACGTTTCCCGATATTTTTGTACTTAGTCTGTGGCGTCAGTGCATATACCGAGGAGGAATTTCGGAATTAGAAATCTCTGGAAGCCCATGTACAATTCACAAATGGCTGGGTCCGTGATTTGGAGGTCTGCAAACCACCGAGCTGTGAAAACAGCGTCGTTCGCACAAAGGTGTGTATCATCTTGCTTGCTTGCATACCTGTGATTAGAGAGACATACATTATTAGGCTACTCAGTGGCGGCTCGTGAACTGGCAACAGGGGAAGCTCAAACAATCCCTTAAAATTAATGATTGGTCACAACCTGTTTTCAGTCATTCATTTAAATTATCATTACAGAAACCCCGAAAACTCTCAACACTGATGTGGCCAGTTTTCATTTATAATGCAAACCTGTCAACTCTCACGCATTCAGAGTGTTTAAGTGGCACATTTACGTTCCTCTGCTGTAGTCAGCAATTATTCAATCAACGCGTATGTAAGAGATTCTCGTGCGGAACTGAAGTCCTTGTGCGTGGAGGGGTTGGAAGCAATGGAATTGCTTAAAGACGTCTCAAATGATCTTATTTCATTTAAACGATCATGAAACGCATGCATTGCTTCCAACCCCTGAGTAAAGAAAAGCGTGATAAGTCCAGAGTCATAATCAGTATGCGGTATAGGCCAAATGAAAACTGGCCACGTCCGACCACACAGCAGGTTCTTCCCATGGCTGTAACTTCTCGGCGCGCAACAAGTGGCCTCACAGTATGGCGATCTCTCCCATCAACCCCTGTGGCGCTGCAGCCGTGACGTCACGCCCCCATCCACTATAACAATGTTTATTTTGGCTACCGCACCTCGGCGGAGTTCATATTGCTCTTGGTCATTGATCTTATGAAGGCCAGCCTGCGCAAAGCTTGTCTTAAAATGCCGATTGTTTCGAGACATTACCTTATGTGTATGCTGAGGGAATCTTTGGTGTAATTGGTGTGATTTGTCACACCATAAATTTAGAGCAGCACATGCTAATCCAGATGCAGCCACGAATGCTCGACAATTCCAGTTCTCTTGGCGAGGCAGCACTCTCATTGTCGGTAGCTAAATAATTTCTTGTACGGCAAGTATTGCGATCTGCTCACCTATTGCGAATCGCCACTGTTTAAAAGCTGGTCTTTTCCGGGCATCGAAAAAGCATTTGGATGCTTTAAAAATGTAGTAAGTGCGCTGCGGTACTGTCCTAAATCGGGAATGTGCAAATTGGACCTGTATGTCTTCCAAACAGTGTGTGCGGGAGTGCAAACATTTCATAGAGTCGCGGCAGTGCTTGTACTTGCAGTGCAGTAAACTGCTGTAATCTCGCAATTTGTGAAGTTACTCGAACTGCTAGTTTCTCCTCATTTTTTACTCCTGGATAAGTGAAGCTTAGGAAGGAATTTTTGTGAGACTCGAGCGTCATGCATGCACTAGTCAATCGTTAGCACGACCACGGGCGGTAAGATAATAGGCGTGTTTCCACTGGGTACATTTTGGAAAGCGGCTGAGTGTTTAGGCTACGCCCACTTTTTTAGTTCCTCTCGGCCCTCCGTTCCCATTAGGTACTTTAGTAGCGGCTCACCAACGGAGTTGGAGTGTGACGTTAATACTCCCCCACTAGACGAGCAAGGCCTGGACCTCGTGAGTCAACCCACTTGTCGGGCGGTCTTTTCTTTTAACTTTTTCCATTATTGTTTTTCTATTCTTGAATTCAATTCTCTCAAAAGTTGCTCTGCTTATTTCTTGGCGATGTTTATGTTGTGGTTTGTGTCGAGTTCTACTCACGTCATATCCTGTCTCAACGGTATCCAATCAGCATCGACTAGTGAGTAGCGGCTCAGAAAGCGGCTGAGAAAATACTTACCCGAGGTAGGTACTTTCTGAGCCGCTTCGTGAGCCGCTTATCGGTGAATGTGGGCGGATCTTGGGCGGATCCTCTCTCCCAAGCCACACCCATAGCGGCTCACGAGGGCAAAAAGTACCCAGTGGAAACGCGGCTAATATGATCTTGGCACGGATGACCGGTCCCTAATTCGCAAACTGCTTATTGAGGAGTTAACGATTGTCACTTTGATTTTCTTTTATATACAGGTTGCTCGCTAGTTTCTTCGCAGGGTCAGTGCATACGATTTGCAAGCCTAACAAAGCGCATCATGAACGTAAATTTACCACGGCACTGAACGAGTTTATGGCTTTTATCGGAACCCTTATTTAGAGTCGCGTTTATGCCGGATATTTTTGGCCTTCCTGCTGGACCTAATTCTCTCGGCAATGAAATATTTAGAGATGGCAAATTGAAACTTTTGTAAACAACCTCTGGGACGGATGCTCCTTCTTGGCCAGGTGACTTGGTTTCAAACTGCTTGGCTTAATTTGGTTGGTTCTGCCCACTTCTACCTGGGTTCAAGATCATGCCGTCATGTAGATCGCCAGCTCATGTTCGATCCGAAATTTGCTCGAACAAGCTCTTATGGTTGGTGTATTGCAGACTGCGGGTCTCAGGCCTATCAATAGCAATTCATTGGCAGAATTACTACAATTTGCCAGTTATTTCCGTTGAAATATTCAGCTCTAGAGGTATTATTTATACATCGGTAAAATGCGCATTTCGGCTCACTAATGATTTGTAGGCTCTATTAATACAGTTTTTCCGGTTCAGCTTGGTTTGTCAGAACACTGGTGTTATGTGGGCTGCTGTGGCCACATCGTTGAACAGCAACCTGCGGTTTGTCATCTATGTTCCGTATGGTGCTTTGTGTCCTATTGTGTCTTGGTGCTTACGATGGTTATACAAGTTGAGTGGGTATTGAGCATTGGCCTGCTGTTCGATTTGTCTTTTGATACATTTATTTTAAAAAAGTAATTTCTCACTCATGTTCTTTAAAGCTGTTGGTTTCTCATTAACACTTCAGCAACGGTATGTTTGGCACAGGAAATTTTTCATGTTAATTTTCATAATTCCATAATTTGAATAACCATGGCCGAAAATATATTAAGCGTTATTCAGATGACTGTTGCCTTACTGCTGGACCAAATTGTGATCGCCATGTATGTTTAAATCAATTGCTGTTACACCGCTTGAATTCTACTTGTTTCCAATAGTTATGCCGCAACTACTCCTCTGGGGCCTCATTTATCAAAAAGGGTGTAAAAGTGCTACTAAATTTTCACGTACGGCGAAAAGCCAAAAATGGCGTACACCCAAAATATTTACACCCCTTTCAGATCTATCAAACTGTGCCTACGCACAGCTCTCCGCAATTTCCATTGATAAATCACACCGGACCCAAGAAAAGTGCAGACGCGCCTCATATCCCGCCCTCTACACGCCCAGACACAACCATATATGGTCAATGCAAATGAGCACCTGCATATAAAGTAGCCATGTGCGCTCTGGGGATTTGTGGAGTGACGTCAGTGAAACATGGATGGGAAACGCGGAAAAAAGCGAAACTTCTCAGAGACTGAGATACACGTGCTTGTTAGTGAGGTGCAGGCGAGGAAAAAAGTCCTCTTCGGTAGGTATTTGCACTAATTCTGTATGATCACTTCGTCCTGTGGTTTATTTAGGACATATAACTAAGAACACATAGAGAATCACAACAGAAATGAACACATAATGTTGGACCAAACAATTTCTCCTCCAGAAGTTAAAACAATCTCATATAATCAGCCACAGCCCCAGCCTCACCAACAAGCGTAAAACCGCCGAGTGCTGCGGTCACAAGTCTTACAGAGGCAATATAAAAAAAAAAAAAAAATCTTCTTGTCGAATCTTTTGTCAAATGCAGTAGGTGTGTGTTTTGTTTCAGTTGCATAGAGGGACAAAAATTCCAATGTCGTGTTTGATATACATGAATTTATTTCTGTCTCAACTTGTGGACATCAAATGTATGAGGAATGAAATATGAGGTTCTTGCAATACTGAAAACTAAACACAACTTTGCAAGACTGAAACTGAGAAACTCGTAGGCTATATACACAAACATTCTTTAGCTCAACATGAGGGGTGAGAGTTGCGGGGCGGCTTCACAACCGCTGCATCACCGCAGCTCGTGTCCTTAGTCCCCGTTGAAAACCCTCATGACGGGGAGTGGGCTGTGGGTCCGGGTCCACATGCTGGGGTGGAGGGAGACCCGGCGGCAGCGCAACCCCACGCCTCACTGCCACATTGAGCAGGATGGCACAGGCCCAGATGATCCTGCAGACCTTTTTCGGGTGGTAGAGGAGCCTACCACCTGACGCATCCAGGCAGCGCCTAACGCCTATCAGGAGCCCGATGGCGAATTCTTCCCACGACATGCAGCGACGGGCATGGACCTCATTATACTGGGTTTCCTAGCCACCCTATAGGTCCGGGATGGGAACTAATAGCCTCTCCCTCAGGAAGTAGCCACTATCACCTGTAAGTCACAGCGATGGGGTGAGTATCAGCCTTGAATTGATGATTATAAGCAGCAGCTTTCAATGAATGAGTATACTGTGTAAATGCACTCACCAAGAAGCCAGCCGTCACGCGCAGCGCCTGCCCCCAGTCTCGCCCCACACTGCTGTGCGTCAGGGTGAATGAATCATGTGTAGAGCCAGGCCAACGTGCCACTACATTCGTTATGAGCATGTCGGCGTCACATATGATTTGGGTATTGATCGTATGCACATTTTTGCGATTCACATATACGAATTCATTCACCGATGGTGCCCTAATCATGATGTGAGTGCAGTCAATGGCTCCAATGACATTAGGAAAATCGGACATTGCCGCGGTTTTGATTGTTCTTTTAAATAAGCTATAATCCGCGCTCCTCTCTCCCGCGCACACTGCTATTCTCTTACTCAGCAGCTGCGTCGCCAATTCCTCCTGTTCTTCAAAAAGGGTGTAAATCACGGTACGCCATGGTCAAAAAGGGTGTGAATGACCGCACTTTTTCCCGTCTGGTTTGGGTTTGATAGATCCCAAATTTGGCGGAGAAAAGGGCATACGCACAAAACGGGGGGGAAAAGGGTGTAGAAAAAGGTGTATCCACAATGATAAATGAGGCCCCTGGTGTTTTTCGCCTATCCCTAGCAGGTGCTGCCATTGGTAGCAGTGTCCAGTTAAGGCAACCGTCTGCAAATCGCATTGTATGCACCTTGTGACAAACCCACAACAAATGCTAGCAACTGGAGTGCTCAGCAAATGTTTGGGGTGGAAGAAATTTTAGTGGATGTGGTTCCAACTAAAAATTCTGCCTAATGCTGTGGAATGATCAGGACTCAATGTAGCCATTCCAGTTGGCATTGGAATTTCCGTAATCAAGCAGGTCATACTCAACCTTGTTCGTAAATGAATTGGTATCATATTAGCATTACTTTTCCAATGGCCAAAAGCTCCGTGTTTTCCCCATGATTTGGCAGTAATGTTTTTAGCATTATTGTATGCGGACTAGTATCCTAGTTTAGATATAATTATGATTGCTGTGTTTGCTTAGCAAGTAAGGCTTGCGTTGCTTGCCAACATCAAGCTCACGTCCTCAAGATGCGGCTTATCTCACGCACGCTCAGCAATGCCATGGTGTGGTGACATGCGGGATAAATAATGATGAAATATCAGCAACGTCAGTAAACTAGCTTGTGCTTTGGTCATCTGCCCATCATTTCATTCAAAATGGCTCAGTCTCTGCTCTCTGTCTCTCAGAATGTCCTATAGCCTCTAACTGTGCTAGTTTGTTAACCCAAAAGCCATAAATGAAGACCACATGGTCCCTGGCTCTAAAGGCACACTGTCATTAGCCTCTGGTCTTTAGGTTTTGCCTGCATCATTGGTTTTGGGGGATTCTAGCAGCTTTCTCAGCTTTCCGATTCATGAATGCTCTTCATATTTTGCAATCATGGTATTTTTATTGTTATATCAACTTTATTGAGTACACAACATTATCTCATGGTCTATCCCCAGCACTGCTTCCACCTGCTGCTCTCCACTAATTGCCTCGTTTTGTGTTCCCTCCATGTCTGCGGTGGGGCCCTGTCCTGAGCATGCTGCTGCTGGTCTTCGCCATCATTGCCATCTGACCCTCTGCCCAAGTGCTGCCTTGTCTCCACCATCAGAATGGTTTGGTCCATGGCATCTATCCAGCGAGCTACAAATCCTGGACTGCTGGTCAAATGGACTGTTTTGCATTATGGTAACCATGAACTCATACCCTGGGCCGGTCAGAGGAGGATGGACTAACCCTCTTAAGCCTGGTTCCTCCCAAGGTTTCTTCCTATTTTGATTCACATAGGGAGTTTTTCCTTGCCGCTGTTGCCACTGGCTTGCTTTTGAGGAGATTCAGGCCAGGGTTTACTGAAGTGCATCATGGCAATACTTTATTTTTAAATGTGCAATTATGACGAAACAAAAGGTTTCTTTGTATTAAGTTAAAGCATATGACAACATGGCAGTTGTCTCGCACATAGTCGCTCTACATTCATCTTTGCACTCATTTCTACCTCACGCATCGCATAGAATTTCTTCCTTTCACATAGGCAAGTCGTCCAGTGATACTGCACAGCTCATGCCAACTTATCTACCACTACACAACTCATGATAAAAGTCCAATTTCTCTTTCAAACAATTGTACCAGCCATCAGGCTGTATCTACTCAGTATACTTTATAGCATATTTCTATTGAATCGGCTCCAACTGAAATTCTGCCAGCCACTGGGATGTCACTACGCATAGTACATATCATAACATGACATTCAGCCCAGCAAAGCTCACCATTTTCCTATCTCTTAGGTTTATCTAACACATCAGATACTAGTTCACTAAATGGTTCATATAGTATATTTCTCTTGTATTGGCATCAAGAAAAATCATGGCAGCCGCAAGGTTGTCACTACACATGGTACACTGAGTAGTGGGACAAATTACCCCACGGGGTTCAATAAAGTATATCTTATCTTATATCTATCTTAGTAGCAGCTCCCTGCCTTCGGTTCCACGCTTGGACGGGCAGGGATCACTCAGAACAGAGCCATGTCGCCAAACCCAATGTATGCTGGTATGCTGGTATGCTGATATGCTTGTATGTTCTCAATAAATGTTCTCTTTTTGACAAAGTGGTCCTATCAGAAATTATATAATGTTTAAAGAAATGAAATAAAATACAAGAATTCAGGAAAGAAAGCATGAACGATCTTCATAAGAGACAGTTACAGCCTGACCGAGTATTGCACTTTGTCACATAGCTAATATGATAATCCGAGGTGTATAAAGTACTGGAAAAAATAAGTAAAAGTAAAAGTACCATGACTGAAAGTTACTTTGGTAAAAGTTGAAGTCACCCATAAGAAAATTACTTGAGTAAAAGTCTTAAGTACATTTAATGTGAGCTACTTTAAGTACCAAAAGTATTTTGTGAAGAAATATACTTAAGTAGCAAAAGTGCGAGTACAAGTACAAAGTATTTTTCATAGTATGCATAGAAAGAAGCAAAGCAACTACTCTTTGTTCTCTCCTTGTGCTCTTTAATCAATTTTCAGGTGAATGAAAATTACAGTATTCAAAAAACAAACGGGCAGTCTCTCCTTTATATACTACTTCTTCGAGTTTACTGGCGGATTAAAAACCACTATAATTGACTATAATTAAAACTGAAGTCAGTAAGATTTTTTTTGGCCGTATACATGCGAATATGAATCAGGTGATTTTAGAAAAAAATCCACGATTTTATCTCCACCCACAGCCTGTATTGCGTTCTGTGAAATTCTACCGCTCCCGGCTCAATCAACCAATCAGATAATTAGCACGCGCCTTCGGATGTGCACAAAAAAATCGAGGGACGGACTGGTTGGATTCAGCGCAAATAGGGGAGGGGCTTGACAGTTGTACTCGTTCAAAAATCTGACTAAGTCCTCTCAGTCGAGCAATCTTACGGACTTCAGCTTTAATAGAATTACATAGTATCAATACTATGTCGAATTTTCGCTTCAGAAAACTGATTTTTCTTAAAGGGACACTCTTACTCATTTATCATATTTGAAAAGGCACAATTATTCGCTAGATTATCATAATCTCTACCAATCTTGAAATTTTCATTGATTTCTGAGGTTGTTTGCCATTTAAAATCAATTTTTATCGGCATGGATCTGCGTTTATGATGAGCGCTGCCATTCTTACCAAGTCACATGATTCCACAAAGGGAAGTGACGCCACATGTGCTGTAAACAACCCATAGATATATAAACAACCGGCCAGGGCAACTAATGTTCAGCTAAACTGCTGATCGCAATAAATCAAAAAGCGTATTGCATGATTTCATATCGTAACACTGCCATGTTAGTCACAAAACACTGTCGCTATTGCACTTACTCAACAAGAGACGTCATTTTCGCCCCGCTGGCTAAGGTTTTATCTAGTTTCTATTCGGGATCCAGCAGTATGGCAAGAATGCGGTAGTTTCTAATTCGGGATCCAGCAGTATAGTAAGAATGCGGTAGTTTCTATTCGGGATCCAGCAGTTATAGTAAGAATGCGGTCGTACAATCTGCACTTGTGAGCCAGAAACTGTGCACCAGATAATCAGATCTAAAATGAATCAACGAACAGTTTTCGGTGAATAAACAGAAAATTCTTGGTCCAGGCAACATTAACGAAAGTTAATCATGGCTTATTCAGTCAATGATTCCAGCGATGCAAGTTGGCATCAGTGCTTTGGAACAGTGGTTCTCAACGTCAGTCCTGGGGACCCCGTGTGTGCTGGCTTTTGTTCCAACCACAGTTGCAATCGTAGGATTTTAACAAGCTGCTAATTTGTCTTAATTATGTGCATTTAATGTTTAGAGCAGTTATTTGCCCTCTTAACCCACAACTTAACAGAAATATCTATTTGCCATCAAGAATTTCAAAAATACCATTCGCACATTGCAGTATATCGGAAATAACAGCATAAAATGAGAGAAAACAATGTAACCAATCAAATTAATGATGTAGTTGGCTCTCTAATTAGTGAAAACTACTTGGCTCATCATGACAAATGTAGTCCACAAACAAACCAGTTTTGTGTTATGTTGATCTGATTAAGTTCACCTGAAGCTTTTTGAAAGAACTTGAAACAGTTGTGTCCAGCAGCCTAATCTGGGGTTTATTGATTTCCTCAGTGTATAATTTGATCTGTTTGACATGTTATGTTACTTGACATTACTTGCAGTATTGCAATAAACACACTATCTTCAAGGGTGTTTTATTCTTCATTGCATGTATGGATGTTCCTATGTAACATTTGACTAAAGAGATATACTAACAACTCTGAACATGAAAAGCACCTAATTAAGACAGTCGCAGCTTGTTAAAGTTCTACAATTGCAATTGTGGTAGGAACAAAAGCCAGCACACACATGGGGTCCCCAGGACCGACATTGAGAACCACTGCTTTGGAAAACTGCCGTACCCGTAGCAACTGCCTTTAGGAAACGCACCCTTGTCTGCTGCTAACCTGAGCTGGCTTGTCGTTTCTTTCCGGTTGGTGTTCTGTCAATTTCTCCTTCCTGCCAAGATATGCTGCCTTGCGGCTAGACGATAGTGGCGTGCGGCATGATGTCTTTAAATCAAACTTATGCAACTCATTTCAACACCTGCATATGTTATAATATGCAAACAAATCATAAAGTTGCTACTGTAGGCTGATTCGTTTTGCAATATCATCATGCCACACGCCACTATCGTCTAATTTCGGCATTTTCAGAAAAAGCCAGTGTGTACACGCAGTTATTTGCCAATAAGTGGAAAAGTAATATGATATTTAAGAAGCGAGGGAAGAAATAGAGCCCAAGATTGTGGGTTTGTACATGCGCAGAACCGCAGGGTAGCATATCTTGACAGGAAGGAGAAATTGATAGAACACCGACTGGGAGGGAATGACAAGCAAGCTCAGGTTAGCAGCAAACTGGGGTGCGTTTCCTAAAAGCAGTGATGCTAACTTGCATCGCTGGAATCATTGACTGAATGGACGAACTATGTAGGTTGGTAACGTAGTGAGCAAATGTGCTCTTGAGAAACGTACTGCATGAGAAAGCTCTGTATTATTACAACAAGGACAGTGTATGCTAATAAGCCATGATTAACTTTCTTCAATGTTGCCTGGATCAAGAATTTTCTGTTTATTCACCGGAAACTGTCCGTTGATGCATTTTAGATCTGATTATCTGGCGCACGGTTTCTGCCTCACAGGCAGTAGAACGAAGTGCACATTGTACTACCGCAATCTTACTATACTGCTGGATCCCGAACAGAAACTAGAAACTAGAGTGCCAAGGGCCCTGAAGGTTGCTGGCAGTTACAGCTCCAACAGGAGAAAAGTAACTAGCATCAGTCCGCGGATTCAACAGCAAGCCAACACGAATTCTTGCGAAAGCAACACATTGTCTTCACGATATTGGCGTTAAAAAGCTCCAGGTCGGACATCCGCGAAAAAATTAAACCTGTTTAATTTTTTCGCGAATTTCGGCGGTGATGGCGATGGTCCCGTACCACTGCGAATCAATTCACGGTTCTTCGAATCAATTCTCTGCGAAAGAGGAGAACTGTTTCATCCACACACTTCCATGGGCCAACGCAGCTCAGTGAAAAAGGGGTTTTAGTTACCATTATCGGGCAACTCGGCTGAGCAGTCACACTTTTTAATGAGTGACAGACAGCAACATTTCTGCCATTTAGCAAAAATATAATCTTTAAGAAATCTAGATCATGAAATCCGATTAGATTTTTTCCTAACCTGAACTTTCACTATCGTCTGCTGTCAATTTGTGAAGTGCGCCCTCTTCTCAATTCATTTCTGGTTCTTGCTCTGCTTTCAGACAATGATTTTTTTTTCACACTGCCACCGAGTAGGTCTAATTAGGGCCCGAGCCGACTACAAGTCGTCTGCGGAGGGCCCTATTGAAATCGCGCTGTTTATTATTATTATTATTATTATTATTATTCCGACATTTCAAAGGCCAATTTCGCCCCTTTCCCAATTGTGAAAACGCTTGTAACTTTCCACATTCGTCCGGCCGGATCCGAAATTCGATATTTTTGGGCGCATTCACATGTTCGGCCCCAAATGCCAAAATAGCGCTACCTAAACACGTTTCAAAATTCCCACAGGGAAATTCGGTTACTTTGTCGTAGGCAGACGAAATTCGGTAGACTTATGTTTCATACCCAGACATACCAAAAACTTCATAGGAGCCGCGCCCTATACCCAACAGGAAGTCGGCCATTTTGATTTGAATTTTTAAATTTGAAAACGAACTCCTCCTAAGGATTTTGCCCGATCGACTTCAAATTTGGTCCAGATCATCTAGAGACCAAGCTTGATCAAAAGTTATGCTCTGCATGTCTGTAGGTCTTTGAAAAATGAAAGGGGGCGACTTCAAATTTGGTCCAGATCATGCTCAAAAGGGCATGTGACAAAGTTTGGCGACAAAGTTTCGCGATAAAAAAATTTCAAAATGCTCTCACGCCAACATACTTGATCGGAGCAGCTTCAAACTTGCTGGAAATGATGAGGGCTCCGCCCTGAACGTCATGATATAATAACTTCCCACTTTACTAATAGCACCCCCCTGTGGTAACAGGAAGTGACCAGTTCAGTTACTTTGTCTTAGGCAGACAAAATTCGATACACATATGTATCATACCCAGACATACAAAAAATTCATTGGAGCCACGCCCTAAACCCAACAGGAAGTCGGCCATTTTGATTTGAATTTTTGAATTTTAAAACGAACTCCTCCTAGGGATTTTCCCCGATCAACTTCAAATTTGGTCCAGATCATCTAGAGACCAAGCTAATCAAAAGTTGTGCTCTGCATGTCTCTAGGTCAAAGGGCGTGGCTGCTAGGGCGTGACAAAGTTTGGCGACTCTACAAAAAAATTTCAAAATGGTCTCACGCCCATATACTTCATCTTCGCAGCTTCAAACTTGCTGGACATGATGTCTCCGCCCTGAATGTCCCCATATCAGTACTTTTCACTTTACTAATAGCGCCCCCCAGTGGTAACAGGAAGTGACCAGTTTTTACTTTGAAAACGAACTCCTCCTCGGGATTTGGCCCCATCGACTTCAAATTTGGTCCAGGTAATTTAGAGAGCAAGCTGATCAAAAGTTGCGCTCTGCATGTCTGTAGATCAAAGGGCCTGGCTGCTAGGGCGTGACAAAATTTGGCAACTCGCCAAAAAAATTTCAAAATGCTTTCACGCCAGCATACTTGATCGGAGCAGCTTCAAACTTGCTGGAAATGATGATGGCTCCGCCCTGAACGTCACGATATAATAACTTCCCACTTTACTAATAACGCCGCCCAGTGGTAACAGGAAGTGACCGATTCAGTTACTTTGTCATAGGCAGACGAAATTCGATACACATATGTATCATACCCAGACATACAAAAAACTCATTGGAGCCACGCCCTAAACCCAACAGGAAGTCGGCCATTTTGATTTGAATTTTTGAATTTTAAAACGAACTCCTCCTAGGGTTTTTGACCTATTGACTTCAAATTTGGTACAGATCATCTAGAGACCAAGCTGATCAAAAGTTTTGCTCTGCATGTCTGTCGGTCAAAGGGCGTGGCAAAAATTGGCGACTCGCCAAAAAAATTTCAAAATGCTCTCACGCAAACATATTTGACGTAGCAGCTTCAAACTTGCTGGAAATGATTAAGTCTACGCCCTGAACGTCATGATATCATAACTTCAAACTTTACTAATATCACCCCCTAGTGGTAACAGGAAGTGTGCAGTTCAGTTACTTTGTCGTAGGCAGACGAAATTCGATGCAGATATGTATCATACCCAGACATAAAAAAAACTCATTGGAGCCACGCCCTAAACCCAACAGGAAGTCGGCCATTTTGATTTGAATTTTTGAATTTTAAAACGAAGTCCTCCTAGGGTTTTTGACCGATTGACTTCAAATTTGGTACAGATGATCTAGAGACCAAGCTGATCAAAAGTTGTGCTCTGTATGTCTGTCGGTCAAAGGGCGTGGCTGCTAGGGCGTGACAAAAATTGGCGACTGGCCAAAAAAATTTCAAAATGCTCTCACGCCAAAATACTTGATCGTAGAACCTTCAAACTTGCTGGACATGATGATGGCTCCGCCCTGAATTTCACAATATAATAACTTTCCACTTTACTAATAGCGCTCCCTGGTGGTAACAGGAAGTGACCATTTTTTATTTTAAAATGTACTGATGACACATAGTTGAACCCATCAACTTCATTCCACTTCTAAAACATGCAGAACAAGTTGGTGAAGCTACTTTATGAATGCTGTGAAGCTACAATTTAGGGCGTTCGTGTGGCAACGTGGCGGAGATGGATCCCTTGCCATGAAAATACGTTTGTGGTTTTGATGTCTTCACTGAACTCGTATTATCATAAAAATTGATACACAGGTCAAGGATGGCAAGCTCTTAAATCTAATAGGGGCCTCGCCTATGGGGGGAGCAAAATGTCTCCATAGTGCCCTCTTATGGAAACAGAAAATGCCATATTTTACATTGACATTCGCCTATTTGCTCAAAACTTCGCATTTGTGCTGACGGTCTGCCTCTGAATGCACATGCCCACATTTGGTTACGCTCAGAGCGCCCCCAGGTGGATGAACTATCAACTTTTCATAACTCCTTCCTGCTTTGTCTGATTCGCTCGAAACTTTATCACAGGTTGGTGCCTGTACTTGACCTGTGCACTGGTCGTGAGTGCACACCTGCACCCGTCAGGATCTCACCACTACCCCCAACCTGCACAAGGGTGCGAGGGCCCGTTCAACGCTGCTTGCAGCTTTAATTAGTATTATTCTTTCTATTCCATGATGCTAATAGGAACAAACATCCAAAAATGGGTTTTGATCAGTTTTTATTGCCGCAATTGATCGTGAAAAAAGGTCGACCATGCGGTTTCAATGCCCGTTAAAATTTTAACTATATATAGGTTAGTGCCTAATACATACTAATTTTTAAAGACATTATTAAACGAGGAAATAAATAGATTGATTTTGTCCCATGACCTTGACCTTGAAGACCAAAGTCAAATCCAATATGGTGTGTTTGATCAGCATACATGATTTTTCATTAGTATCCAATACATACCGAAGATCTAAAGCCAACATTAAAGGACTTCTAGGCCATTTTGTCCTTACCTGGACCTTGTTGCCCAAGGTCAAATCCAATATGTCAAAAACAACCAGCATACATGATTTGCTATTAGTGCCCAATACATACCTAAGCTCTACAAACAATATTAAACAAATATGGGCCATTTTTGTCATATAACCTTGACCTTGAGGCCCAACATCAAATTTGACTGACTGCCTAAGAATGTTCAGCAGACATGGTTTCCTATAGATGCCCCAAACATACCTGAGCTCTAATTGCCATATTCAGCAAGTTATAGCAATATTTGCCATTTGATCTTGACGCCCAATGTCATATTCAACTTGCAGAGAATGTTTAGCTTACATGATTCCCCATAGGTGTCACATTAAGCTGTTATAACACATTTTTGCCATTTGACCTTCACCTTGAGGCTCAAGGTGAAATTCGAACAACCGAGAATGTTTGGCATACATGATTCCCTTAAGGTGCCTCATACATATCTAAGCTCTAAATGTCATATTAAGCAAGTTATAGCACATATTTGCCATTTGGCCTTGACCTTGAGGCCCAAGGTCAAATGTGACTGACTCAGAATGTTCGGCATACCTGATTCCCTATAGGTGCCTCATACATACCTAAGCTCTAAATGCTATATTAAGAGAGTTATAGCACATTTTTGCCATTTGACCTTGACCTGGAGGCCCAAGGTCAAATGTGACTGACTCACAATGTTCGGCATACCTGATTCCCTGTAGGTGCCTCATACATACCTAAGCTCTAAATGCCATCTTAAGAGAGTTATAGCACAAAACACCCCGAAAAATGATGAAGTCCAGGCACGTTGCTTAGGTGGCGCTATGAAGGAGCGATTCAATCAAAACGCCGTTTACACCGTTGAAGCAGGTCATGATACTGATTCCATTGCTGCGAATAAAAAAAAAAAAAAAAAAAAATCAAACAGTTTTTGAGAAAATTGCACCTAAGTGCCAAAAATGCCCATTTTCGACATAAAAATGGCCGCCAAGTCTAAACGAACGATTCAATCAAAAAAATTTTTGCCCTGGCCTTAACTCGATGACCGATTTGATCACATCCCCAAATGTAAAAAAAATTCATCTGGCCGTTTTTGAGATACGGCTTTAAATGGACGACGCCGACGATGCCGCCGGACGCAAAGTGACGACAATAGGTTACTGGCCTACGGCCGGCAACCTAAAAACCTAAGCCAGCGGGGCGAAAATGACGTCTCTTGTCAAGTAAGTGCAATAGCGACAATGTTTTGCGACTAACATGGCAGTGTTAAGATAGGAAATCATGCAATACGCTTTTTGATTTATTGGGATCATAACAGTTTAGGTGAACATTTGTTGCCCTGGCCGGTTGTTTACAGCACATGTGGCGTCACTTCCCTTTGTGGAATCATGTGACTTGGTAAGAATGGCGGCGCTCATCATAAATGCAGATCCATGCCAATAAAAATCGATTTAAAATGGTAAACGACCTCAGAAATCAACGAAAATTTCAGGATTGGTAGAGATTATAATCATCTAGTGAATAATTGTGCCTTTTCAAGTATGATAAATGAGTGGAGTGTCCCTTTAAACTACTAATTGGGATACCATTTGCTCACTGTAGCTGAAGTGGTTGCTGCAGAGGACAACGATTATTTCTGTAGCGAGAGAATTTTTTTTTTAACTGCTGCATAGATACTATGGGCAAATATATTGAGCAGTTTGCACATCAGGCTTAGCTGAGGAGTTTAATTCAGGCAGCTCCTGAAAAACATGGATTGGATTGAACTCATCCATATTCTAAACCGTGTTCGAGCTCCGCTTGCTTGTGAATATTCAATAACTGATCCTGGTGTGCTATTTAGTGATAGAATATTGTAACTGCGCGCATTAATTTGCAGCTCCATGTCCGCTGGCGGACACATCTGCACAAAGATACCTTGCCAAGCACTGTTGTTCTTCTCAAACACGCCAACTCCAGATAATCCTTAAATGATTAATTACATTCATATTTCAATTTGTAACGAGTAACAAAGTGGCCAGTGACAAAGTAACAAAGTGAAAGTATACTTTTTATCTTTTAAATGTAGTACAGTAAAAGTAAAAGTCCCGTTAAAAAAAAAAAACTCAAGTACAAATCCTCAAACTACTTAAGTACTGTAACGAAGTATATGTACTTCGTTACTATACACCTCTGATGATAATGTATCCCAAGTCCCTTCATTGTACACTGCAAAAAATGATAAAAATATCATTATCATCATCAAGTATGATGAATTTACTTAAGACTTAAAACACTTATTTCTATGACCATTTTTCTTAGTAGGAAAAAAAAGTTCTTGTTTTGAGATAATTTTTACTAGCTTGCCAATGGGGGAAAGTAAATTTCACTTGTCAAGTCAAATAGTAACTTGTTTTCAGAAAAAAAAAAAACTTAAAACAAGTTACTATTTGACTTGACAAGTGAAATTTACTTACCCCATTGGCAAGCTAGTAAAAATTACCTCAAAATAAGAACATTTTTTTGTCTTACTAAAAAAAAATGATGATAGAAGTAAGTGTTTTTAGTCTTAAAATAAGTAAATTCATCTTACCTAGTATTTTTATCTTATCATTTTTTGCAGTGTACCTGTTTTCTCTCGTATCGGTTGCAAGATTCAATAGGAAGATTAAGGAATTGATTCTGGTACCGGCTGCGAAATTCAAAAGGGAGATGGAGGAATGTAACACATCGTACCAATCTAACGTAATAGAATCTTAACAATGGCCGGAATGTGTTATAATTTCCCTATTCAACCTTGCAACCGATACTGTCCTCCATGCTTGTTAACTGTCGTATCAGTTGCGAGATTGAATAGGAAATTAAAAACACATTCCGACCATTGTTATGATTTTTTCTCGCTAGATTGGTACGATGTGTTACATTCCTCCATCTCTATGGAATCTCGCAACCGGTACCAGAGAAAACAAGCATGGACGACTGAAACAAACCGAACCAATCTAGAGTGAAAGAAGATGAGCCTAATAATGGTCGGATTGTGCTCGTAATGCAACAAAATCGAAAGGAAATTTTAAAAAGACCGGGATGTTAGCTAGGGCAAGGGCAGCATATGCATCTGCTATATGAA
Organism: Gymnothorax javanicus; assembly: GCA_029692085.1. Taxonomy (NCBI): domain Eukaryota; kingdom Metazoa; phylum Chordata; class Actinopteri; order Anguilliformes; family Muraenidae; genus Gymnothorax; species Gymnothorax javanicus. The sequence goes on along the minus strand of CM056205.1, from coordinate 53,573,494 downwards.
TATTTAATCCACCTTTTGCTGTCCATTAGAAGAAAATACGCAAAAAGTTTTGTAAAATGGTGACCAATATCGCCAAGAAACATTCATTGGCGTCAAAAATTGCACATTTTGAACATTCTATATCCACAAAATGTGTTTTAATTTAACAGTACATTTGCCTGATTATTGCAGTCTATTGCTAGACTTGATTCAAGTACTGGTCGTGTTACGTTGGCGTAGAGGGTACAACAACTTAGTGGAGAGGTAGCTACTTCAATAGTGTGTGTGTCCAATCCAGCTTGGCGCAATCTTTTAAACTTAATATTTTCTTAAATTTATTGTTTTCATTGGTGTCGGTTACAGTCACTCTCGTAGATACAATCAAAGCGGCCACCACAACTGCTTCTGTTCAAGCGAACCAACTCATGAACGCGCAAGGGTATAAGTTAATTTGGAAACAGTCTGGGCACTATACCGGTATTACTGAAAATACTGAAACATAATAGTGCCGGCGCAACTTCCACCGTGTACGTAAATAGTCCAGCACACGCATAAATGAGTGTGGCACGTTCAATTCCATTTTTTAATTTCCGGTGCTGCTACAACCTCTGAAATCCAAGATCCAACAACCGCAAAGTATTCAGTTTCTGTTGCAATGTCTCAAAGCCGAAATTCCGAGACCCATGTATTTATAATGCAAATACACAGACAAGTGAAGTCAACGCCTGGCCAGCCAGCCAACCAATTGTTGAAGTTCTTCCCCACCGGCCGACCAATCGCTGAACACCCAGCCAGCCAATCGTCAGCCAACTAATCGTTGTAGTGCTTCCCCTCCGGCCGACCAATCGCTGAACTTCTTCCCCGCCGGCCAGCAAATCGTTGAACTTGATCACTCAGGCAGTCAGTCAGTCAGATACTCACTCAGCGACATGCGCGTTTATAGGGGCCTGGCTGTTGCTCGGCCCAGCCCAAAAGTAGAATGCCAAATTAAAGGGATAGTTCACTTTTTTTGAAGTGGGGTTGTATGAGCTACAAATTGCCACTACTTACATAAGATGCAGTAGAAAACTCTCTGATCTCCTCCAGGTAGCCGCACCAGCGCATAGTGCTGGGTGGAAATTTAGGCGATACACTGTTGTGAACAGGACCAGGGAAACAACGTATTTTTGTGGCCTAAAAGAGGTGCTACCTGAGAATAATACACCATTTCAATTGTACGCTATATTTTAAAAAAATTACAACCCCACTTCAAAAAAAGTGAACCATCCCTTTAAGGAAGGGAATAATTTGAATACTTAAATGGACTGAATTCCATTTTTCTCTTGCAGCATTTTTAAATTCAGATTGGAAGATAAAAGCAAACCTCTGATCATTTTTAAGGATAGAGTTGGTTTTGTTTAAAGAGTTGAAAAACATGTAAAGGGTAAAAAACGAAGGTTGTAAAACTAGGAAATCTATTCTGAACACAGGCTACCAAAGATTTCAAAATTGTCGCAAAACAGTTTTATCTGGCACAATGGTGATCAACCCTGTTCCTGGCCATCCAAAAACTGATTGAGCACAACTCGTGCCATGTTAGAGATTGTGTTTTAACATACAAACCCCAATTCCAAAGAAGCTGAGATGTTGTGTAAAATGTGAATAAAAACAGAATGCAATGATTTGCAAATCTCAAAAACCCACATTTTATTCACAATAGAGCATAGAGAACATATCAGATGTTAAAAGTGAGACATTTTACCATATCATGAAAAATATTAGTTTATTTTTAATTTGATGGTCGACAGACGGATCGGTGCAGCGGCAGCAGTAATGCGGTCATTGTACCGATCTGTTGTGGTGAAGAAGGAGCTGAGCCGGAAGGCGAAGCTCTCAATTTACCAGTCAATCTACGTTCCTACCCTCACCTATGGTCAGGAACTTTGGGTCATGACCGAAAGAACGAGATCTCGGATACAAGCGGCTGAAATGGGTTTCCTCCGCAGGGTGGCGGGGCGCTCCCTTAGAGATAGGGTGAGAAGCTCTGTCACCCGGGAGGAGCTCAGAGTAGAGCCGCTGCTCCTCCACGGCGAGAGGAGCCAGCTGAGGTGGCTTGGGCATCTATATCGGATGCCCCCTGGACGCCTTCCTGGGAGGGTGTTCGGGCATGCCCCACCGGGAGGAGGCCCCGGGGAAGACCCAGGACACTCTGGAGGGACTATGTCGCTCGGCTGGCTTGGGAACGCCTCGGGATACCCCCGGAAGAACTGGAGGAAGTGTCCAGGGAGAGGGAAGTCTGGGCATCCTTGCTTAGACTGCTGCCCCCGCGACCCGGCCCCGGATAAGCGGAAGAAGATGGATGGATGGATTGATGGTCGCAACACGTCTCAAAATTTGGGACAAGGGCAACAAAAGGCTGGAAAAGTAAGTAGTACTAATCAGAGTTGGGTTCAAGTACTTTCAAGAATTGGACGAAAGTTTTTTTTTTTTTAATTACCAAAGTACTTGCACTTGTATTGGAGTACTTGCTATTAATGCCTAAAGTACTTGTACTTGTATTCAAGTACTTTTCAAAGTTCTTGACCAATCTGTCTCCTAAGTGCTGACAGAGATCTTGAAAAGTACTTGGATACAAGTACATATACTCATTATTAGGTATTATTAGGCATTATTAGGTAGTACTCAGATACAAATACAAGTACTATGGTATGCAAAAAAAAAAAAAATGCTGGCATACTATTCTCAAAAGTACTTGAAAGTACTTGGACCCAACTCTGGTACTAATAAAAAACAGCTGGAGAAGCATTTTGCAACTAATTAGATTAATTGGCAACAAGTCAGTAACATGACTGGGTATAAAAAGAGCATTTTAGAGAGGCAGAGTCTCTCAGAAGTAAAGCAGACGTTCACCAATCTGTGAAAAACTGTGCCTAAAAATTATGGAACAATTTCAGAAAAAATGTTCCTCAATGTAAAATTGCGAAGACTTTGAAAGTCCCACCATCTACAGTACATAATATCATCAAAAGATTCAGAAAATCTGGAGCAATTTTTGTGCACAAGGAAAAAGACCGAAGGTCGATATTGGATGCTCGTGATCTTCGGGCCCTCTGGCGGCACTGCATTAAAAACAGGCATGATTCTGCAGTGGAATATACTGCATGGGCTCAGGAACACTTCCAGAAATCATTGCCTGAGAACCGAGTTTGCCGTGCTATCCACAAATGCAAGTTAAAGCTGTATCATGCAAAGAAGAGGCCATATGTGAACACGATCTAGAAACGCTGCCGTCTTCTCTGGGTCAAAGGACATTTAAAAGGGACTGAGGCAAATAGAAAACTGTTCTGTGGTCAGATGATGTGACAGGATGACAGGCAGAATAGACGGACAGGACAGGATTCTTCAGTAAAAGTGATCTTTTTATTTGTTTTATTCATTTTTTTTTTGAAGTGCAAATATTTACAATGCTAAAATAAAATGTCAGAAACAAAGGCAAAACGAAAACTAAAAACACAAAATAGCCTGACAACTTTTTGTCTGTTTATGTCACATAGACCCTGTATGCGCTACTTTCAATCCTATAGACCAGCGGCACCATCACATTCAGCCTACTCTCTACAACTGAGGCCATAGGGCTCAATACAACCTAAGGCTTTTCGTATTTTTGTTACAACCTAAGGCTAGCCGTAGCCCCTCCCCCACGCTGAAACCACTTCTGACAATAATCAGGTAATCTCGAAAATTTTGACAGAACAATGACTCAAGTAACACAAAACGAAATAAACAAACATACAAAAACATTTCCAGACATCCCATAATCATCTGTGCTGACAAAATCCCCAACAAGAGCACTCAGAGAGCGCAGCACCTCCACCCAGGGCCCTAACCCTAACCCGGATCACTCCCAAAATCTAATCAATTGGTCCTTGTGTCATTTCTGACCTTCTCTGCTGGACTCGCGAGAGCCCATATCTCCGCCAGCATGGCTGGATTTGAACTTTGGCCTATATCTCAGCTGTACTTTGGCCTAGATATGCCTAAATTTAATCACTTGTTCCTCTTGTGCTGCATAAACATCCTGCAAAGTTTGGTTAAAATCTGTGCAATCGTTTTTGAGATATCCTGCTAACAGACAGACAGACCAACGCCGGCAAAAACATACACCTCCTTGGCGGAGGTGAATAACCAATAAAACACCCTCAAGAAATGGTCCGTGCCCGCTGCAGCCCGCGAAATCCCCCTATTTACAAACTATGGTACAGCCTGCTCGGTTTCTCTGGAAGCAAACAGTGACATGTGTGGACAAATTGTTGTGGCACAGTATTTATGAAATTTAACCAATAAATGATGATGGATTAAACAGTCAGTGTGAACGATTGCATTTTCGGATACCAGACAAAGATAATACGGATGAAGGGTGACATGACAATCTAATATTTTACAGATGGAATAAAAAACAGCATTGCTAAAATGCTGGTGGGCCTTTCCCTGCAATTGTAACAATGTAGTTTGCTAGACTGATTTATTACAGATTGTGAATTAAAAGAAAAATGACCGGTAATATGACAAGACATGAAGGTAACGGTGGTGACAGTGTTTTATGAGACATCCGGGCAATAATAAACGCAGGTCAGCTCAGATGTATATTTCCTGGCAAAAAGCTGCTTGCGCGCTAACTGCGCATGTGATCTCGTCACGGCTCACACTGCGACAGATAAATCAAAAATTTGAAATTCTTTTTGGAAACCTTGGATGCCGTGTTGCGCGGACAAAAGAGGAGAGGGACCATCCAGCTTATCAGTGCACAGTTCAAAAGCCTGCATCTCTAATGGTATGGGGTTGCATTAGTGCCTATGGCATGGGCAGCTTACACATCTGGAAAGGCACTATCTATGCTGAAAAGTATATAGAGGTTTTATAACAACATACTGTCCCATCCAGACACTGTCTCTTTGAGCAAAGGTCTTGCATATTTCAGCAAGACGATGCCAAACCACACCACATACTGCATCCATCACAACAGCATAGCTTCACAGTAAAAGAGTCTGGGTGCTGAAATGGCCTGCCTGCAGTCCAGACCAGTCACCAATAGAAGACATTTGACACATCACAAAATGGGAAATCTGGCAAAGGAGACCCATGACTGTTGAGCGGCTAGAATCCTACATCTGACAAGAGTGGGACAACATTCCTCTCCCAAAACTCCAGCAACTGGTCTCCCCACTTACCAGACATTTACCGACTGTTGTTAAAAGAAGAGGGGATGTTACACAATGTTACACACAGCCCTGTCCCAACTTTTTTGAGATGTGTTGCTGCCATCAAATTCAAAATGAGCTAATATTTTTCACGAAATGGTCAAATGTCTCACGTTCAACATCTGATCACTATGTTCCACTGTGAATAAAATATGGGTTTATGAGATTTGCACATCATTCTGTTTTTATTCACGTTTGACACAACGTCCCAACTTCAATGGAATTGGGGTTGGTATGAGCACCACATGATCCAGAGTGATTACATGTTTTTAATGTTCGAAGTGTCATGGAATCTTAGCATTGCCATCCTGGAATATGCCTGTGCTGCCAGGGATCAAAAAATCCATTGATGGGATAAACCTGGCCATTCAGTACACTCTAGAAGTCAGCTGACTGCATTTTATTGCTGCTTTATGTTGTTGAGCTTAAATCTGACCAATTGTACAGCAACTCCAGATCATTGCACTGCCTCCAGAGACTTGAACAGAGATCACTATGCATGACAGGGGCATCGCTTCGTGGGCACTCATCGCTGCGGAAAAGGGTAAATCTGGACTCATCAGATCGCGTGACATTTTCTATTGCTTCAGTTCAATCTATGCTCCCTAGTAAAGTGAAGTTGTTTTTTTTCCCCCCGATTAATCTCACCAACCACTGGTTTTCTTGTGACCATGCTGCTGTTTAGTACCGCCTGTACAAGTTTGTGTTGCATTCTGCATGTGGAAATACTCGTACTTTCACAAGAGTTCTACTGTAGAGCTTTGCAAGACTTACTCAGGTGTTTTGGTGATCTCTGATCACCATCACTCATGATTTTTTTCCCCGTCCCATTTCTTCCACGGAGTTAAGGTTTCACCTCAATCTTTCCAGGTTTTAATAATGCATTGGACAGTTCTTAACCCATTCCAGCGGTTTCAGCAATTTCCTTAGTTGATTTCTTTGCTGCATGCAAGTCAATAATTTGAAGGCGTAATATCTACTCCACGACCATGGGATACCCTACGACTTATGTCCTCCGACATGGTTCAGTAAGAAATGAGAAGCTGCAGTCTGTATTAGTAAAATGGCTGGCCAGCGGAAATAACATAATCTCTGTAGAAATGATTCAATCGCCAAAGATTTTCTTATCCAATTTCAAATGGCGATTTTTTTTTTTTTTTTTTTTTTTGGCCAGGCAGTTCCTCGTCAGGCGTTTTGCTCCCTGAGCGCTTTTTTTAACTTTTAATTTGAAATGCGCGCTCCTCAATTCTGAATTTGGAACCTCGTTGAGTCTTTCGATCATGCCGCTTAGATTGAGCAGCTGCGTCGAAATCAAGACAAACCGGTTTTATTATTGGTACGGAATTAAGAGATAAGCTTTTTTTTTAACAATACAAAAATGTGTTTCAACAGAATGGTTAAACAAGTGCGTTGCATGTCGTAAGAACAAGCATCTATCAAAGTCTGTGAAGTAACTAAGCGACCAAATTTCCGATCATATTGGATAATCGGACGACTGGCAATCCTTTGAGGTCGGGTACCTAATGTGGTTACTTCTGCAGTGAACATGATTCTCAGTCAGGTTTCGACGGAACCATCCTGATGAAAGACGTCAGTTTAGCTGTGGGTGAACATGATGAAAGGGGAGGACCAAGGGACCAGCACGTCAGCAGACGCAGATTCTCATCTTGAGTTAAGAGCAATAATTTTCATGCCGTTCATCTGACTGCACAAACTTTTTTTGAGACTGATACAAATTCATGAGCAAACACTTGACGTTGGATAGACCGTAGGCGATATTGATCGTTATCTTCAAATAAAGGTAAGAAGATTTTCAAATCATGAGACGATCCAGTGTAGCGAGCATTACCCTGAAGTCACCATTTAGCCTATGCAAGAAATGAAATAACGTGGCTCGCCGCATAAAGCCACTTTCACACCGGACGTGAAACGAATTTTTCTCACGACAGATTACATTCAAAGTTAATGCAAAGACGCGAATACACGAGAAAACGCGTGTATTCGCGTCTTTGCATTGACTTTGAATGTGATCTGTCCTGCGAAAAATTCGTTTCGCGTCCGGTGTGAAAGCAGCTTAAGTTGGCGAGTGCCGGACTTCTTCGCTGTACTTGCTCGATTATTGAAGTATCCATTGCAGTGTTTAGTTTTGCGGTGGCGGAGAGAGGAATATGGACAACTCCAAACCAGAAAACATTCCGATGGCCTCACATTTCATGAGGAGGCCGAAGTGCGTCCATTGCAGATCAGGATAAATTTTATTACAGCGGGCTTACTGCCAGTGCCATTAAATAGGCTGACAAACATGTCTTATCGCGTGAAAATAAATATTGTTACCTGCTGGCTAAAAGTAATAAATTATCGCATTGCTGTCCTTTCACAAAACAGAAGCACCATCATTCACGCAAAACGATGTAAGATTTAGAATATTTTAAACTCTGTACATGGCCAAAATGAATTAAACTAATCCCGTTTGCTCCACCTTCCCCTGAAGGGCTGTGTAGCCCGCTAATGAACGGACTTAGTTGGGAGAAGCATGGGGAATTTGAATGTATCACGCCCATTGACAGTGGGCATGGAGAGAAACTTATATTTTAGCGAAATGGTTTAGATCAGTGACTATCCTCTACCCTGTGGTTCAAGCCTGACTGTTTCTGTGCTTTGGTGCTGCAGAAGAATGTTTTCTTGCTGAAATAAGCAAATTAAGACCTCCAAAAAAATGTGGCCCTTTTGAAGAGAACATTCGTTTCAGAAGCGGCTGCAGGTGCAGCCCTGACTAACCCATGATGGAGGATAATAAGAGTGTGGCGTTACAAGTGTTTGTTTTCACAGAAGAATACTTCACAGTTTGCAAGAGAAGGGTCAGTGTGCCGGGATCGTGGCCCTGGATTCCGGCAGTGCTTCTGTAGTTAATGTGAGAAAGGTGTTTGATGGGGGGGATCTTTAGAAGTCTCTACAGAGGAGGAGGGTGGGAGGTACGACTCAGAGCAGGATGCCGTGTTCTGCAAACAGCAAAGTAAAGAGTGAGGTCTGAGAGCCAGAGCATCAAAGGGTCTTGTGCTGCAGTCCCAGTCACCCCACGCTTCCCCACTCTTAAAAGTTACCACCGAGCAGAGAGTGACCCCAGGACAGACATCAGTCGGCAAGTCTGCAGCGGGGTTCAAAGGTCAGCGCGCTTTTATTTTTTCACCTGCTTCCTGCAGCCATCCGGAACCTTCAGTCCAGAGAGTCAGCCAGTAACTGGACCCTTCAAAGGGCCTGGAAGTATGTATGCGTGGAGCAGATGGGGGAACTGAAAAAAAAAAAAAAAAAAGGAATATACGCAATATTAATCATGTACTAAGTGTTATTCAGGTTCAGTACTAAAAAAAAGTGCAAAAGTGTTTCTAAAGTGAGAAAACTTGGAGCCAAATATTCTGTTTTCAAAGGCGTAGCTGTTGAATAGACCCAGTCACACAAGTGTCATTACTGCCAGCAGAACACAACAATGGCAGTGCCCTAGTAATCAAACAGGAAATTTGGCTCAGTTTTCTCCTTTTAGAAGCACTTAAAGGAGCTGCATCACGATTACTGCACGTTCTCGACTTTCAATGAAGTAAATCCGCTCAACTGCAAGCCAAAATCTGGAAGGCATTTTTCATCTTCTATGATTATTAGCGATGGCAACCAGCCTACATTCTTTGTATCCCTTGGTTAAAGCTTAAAATAGTGCTCTGAATTCTCAACTTTCCATCGAAAGCTCCTTAATGTAAAAAGCATTATGCCAGAGTAACTGAATACAATGCAAAATGATGACAGATTGGCAAGGACATATGGAATCAGTTCCATTGAAGCTAATTATACGGCAAATATCTGCAAAATGTGGCTTGGAATTTAAATTGTAACTCTATCTTACTTAGTTTTGGAGCTCTGATACAAAATACAGCAATTTTGTAACTCCGTTACCGCGTGACCTGGCCCCTTTGCATTACTAACAACCAGGATTTTCTTTTTCTTCTTTGGTGTGGAAAAAACAAAATCCATTATGACCATAAATAATTTTAAAGGTTGTCCAGTCTGGTATGCATCAGTCCATTTTAGAGGAGCTCAAGCATGGAGAAAATGGCATCATTTTTGGACATTATTGACATAGGCCATCTTCAGTGCATAGTACAATCTTCACTAACATTTATTAAAGCAGTGATGAATTTTGTTTATTGGCAAAGGTTTTCATTAAGTAGTCTCAGCACGTGTTAACCTCCATCAGAAAAGGATGTCCGTTTGAAATGCAGTGCCATGTTACCATCTGAATGGCGGAAGTCCAGAGGCACAACCTCCTGCATTATCCAGAGATTTCTGCAGATTCCTTTAATCTTTTCCCATTATGCATCGTTGATGGAGCTGTTATGTTGGTTTTCGTTTTTATGTTTCTTGTAATTGGTTGGATTATTCAATGGTGCCATTTTTTGCGAGGTGGCCAGGCTTGACCACTTGTTGCTTGTAAACTACTGGGCCTTTTGTGGGTGCTTCTTTATTTCCAAGCATGATTGCGTCTGCTATTCACCAGGGCAATTCCACATGAGAGTTGCTAAAACAGCAATTTTTAAAAAGTGTTTTATATTAGAAATATATAGGTTTTCATGTAGGTGACTCATTACCAAATCTGACACTGAAAACTGTTTTAAAATATCTTTGACAGTCTTCTCAAAATTTAGATTTGAATTTTGTAATTTTTTTTTTAGCTCCAGGACAAGGATCAAAGGTTATTTTTCCAAAGCTGACAACTCCTAAAAGATATTTAGCCATTTCCTGGTTTTTACTGTATTTCCATAAAAATTGGTAGCCAAAGTATTTGAGACTGTAAGTCATTGCAGGAAATAGAAACACACAATTCCAGTGGCTTATTGTGAAATTTGTCATTTTTCAACGTAATTCCATTACCGAAGTTGCAGTATAGTTCTCTTCATCATCTTATTTCTGCATTTATTTTATTGTTATTAAGAATTCTCTTCCTTCTTATGTCTATACTGAATTTTAGACATTAACCTCTAATACTTAGCTGTAATCCTGGAAAATTTGTGGTAACGGAATTACATGGTAACGGAATTACACCAGTAACGGAATTAAAGAATTATTGTGAAAGCCAGTGAAAAACAGAAGATGGCACAATGTGGCATGAGGACTTTATGGAGCATAGTGGTTCATTGTTTTGGACATCTATAGTTGAGTGTTTCTTCCTGTGAGTTAAGTTTCCGTAACTATTCATTCAAGGATTAGCAGGAATTTATAGTATAGTTTGGTTAAGGAGTAGCATCTTCTGGGGAAGGGTATGAATTAATGTTTGTTCTGTAGTATGGGGTCTTCTTCACCATCACTTTTACCAGCATCCTGTTCCTCCTGGATTGTGCTTTACTAAGACAGCATCTCTTTGTATAACATGTATAATGTGTGAATGTTATAAGGAGTTTCAGATTGGGAAAGCATGGCTTGTGGCCTTTGCGGTCAGTTACTCAGTGAAGCTTGTTGAGTCTAGGTGTGATAAAACGTTGATAGTCTTTGCTCAGAATACACGTCATGGTATTATTTCCACCGGATGTCAAAAGCAATCCAGCAGGCACTTAGACCACGGGCCAGGAAAAAAAGAAGAAACTCAAATGCCAAGACCGGAGTAAAGAAACTGAATTTAATTAAAACAAAATCCAAAAACAGCAGGTTTAAAAATAACATGGAGCAGCTAACAAACTAGGAGAAAAGAAAGGAAAAATGTAGCAGCAACAGGCAAGGCTGAACTGGTAATCTGGCATACCGGGCAATGCCCGGTGGGCCGACGCACATTTTGGGCCGATGCAATCGTAGTTTATAAAACTGTAATAACATCGATAATTTTGAACGACCTTTAAAACACGGAAAGCAGCCCATTGGGTCATCTTCTACACTGACACAGGGCTGGCCCAATGAAATCTCTGAGCCCTCCCTCCTCAGTGGAAAAAACACGCAGTTGCGTATGACCCGCTGGTAGTCATTGGCCCTCATTAAAGTTAGCGAAAAGAAACGTGACGTTCACTTCTATTCGCTTGAGTATCAGTTATCCACATCGCACGATGTTCAGAGGGTGGGTCTTGAGAGCTTCATTTAGCGTGATAAACTTGGTGACACATGATTTATAAACCACTTTTTATTGTTCTACTTCACTATTCCGGTTATCTTGCACCTTGGGCATTTTTCAGTATCTTTTTATCTATATATTTAATAATATAGGAATTACCGAAAAACTGTATTCTTGCAGCAAAAAAAACGATGCATAGGCTTAAGCCATGTACAGTTTATTTAATGTTGTTTCGTCCTAAAAGTTTAAGAAGGCAGGCTTGCTGGGAAATTTGTTTGACCAATGGCCTTGCTTGTCCCCAGTTGCGTTAACAGTCTAAAAATGCGTTTGAACGACCACGAGATCAGACAAAAATGTCAGACAGCAGTGGAGAGGCGGATAAGCTTCGAGAAGAAAGTAAACAGACATTGGAGCCTCAGGCTTTCAAACGCAAAAAAATTGACCAGCTGTTTGGCCACGATGTAGCACGCAGTTTTCATTTGGAGGGGTACTCGGAAAGCGGTAAGACTGACATTAAATTAATAGGCTATCGCAAGTATGTATTCGGTTAAACTTTACTTGAGCTTACAAAAGGCCCCACTGATGGATAACCTACTATTTGATGCATATTGATTTGTTTTACGGTGGCAAATTAAATTTGTCCTGGAATACAGCAAGGAAGACTTTCAAATTTTCCTATTTAAAACCCTGTCTTGACGTTCAGAATCACCTGCCAATAAACTTGAAACCAGCGAGTACTGCGGTTCTGAAGCTAGTGAGCTATTCTATGCCCTGTTGAGTCTGTAAGATATGTAACGTTATTTAAAAAGGTTATGTATGAATCAATCCAAATAGTGCGGTAGTCTTATTAAAAAAGTATAATGGCCCCAAAGTCACTTTTTTTTTTTTTTTTCACATTCATTCATGTAAATATATTAATAATAATAATAATAATAATAATAATAATAATAACTTCTTCTTTGTCATGGTGGTGCAGTGATTAGCACTGCCACCACACAGCAAGAAGGTTGTGGGTTCGATTCCAGCCTGGGGCCTTTTGGTGTGGAGTTCCAGGGTATGTAGGCTATGTTGAGCTTAATTTAAACTTTTGGTAACAGCATAGTGTGCGTGTAGGGCGGGCCGTCACGTCACGATCTGGTTGGGCCGCCATGGCCGAAAATGCCAGGGTTGTTTTTTTGTCCCGGTCCCGCAGCTATATACTCTGCTAACACCTCCACCCTAATGGGTTCCACCTGTGGCCCATTAAGGTGGAGGTGAAAGAATTAGAAAGGGGAGGGGCGGTAAGGACTAAACCTTTTCAACACATCCCATGTCCGACATTTGTTCATGCTCAATATCGCAAGCCAGCAATCCTCCAACTAGCTGGTAAGTTTCTTGCCTTTTCATTTCTGAATAAAACTGATATTTTAAGTTTTGATATTAGTTTAGCAAATTAAAATTGTCCTCAAGATGGTTGATATACATTCATCTCACCTGTTACATCAGACTCACCTAATCTGGGAGGCGTCCTCGGTTGCCTCAGCTGTCAATTTAATTATGTGAAGCGCATTGAGCTGCATCCCATACTGCATTTTGTGCTATTTAAGAAACATCATATATATACTGTTCTTGTTGAAAAATTAGTTATTCTCATCAATATCATGTATTGCCTTCCTTTTGCCCAGACTTGTTGAAAATTTGTTCTAAATTTTGGTTCAACAGGAGTTCAGCAACAGAAACATCATTTATGATACCAATTTTCAATTGCTTTGTTGTTTTGAGTATAATAAATTTAGTAGATTCCCAGAAAATGTAATTCCGTTACCATTTTGTAATTCAGTTACCGGTGTCTCTTTCTCATAAATGGTATCCTACAAAATATTTGAATATTCTAGTCAATATAAAATTATCATGGCCTGGTCAACATCCTAGGCCACCAACTTAAGCTTAAACCTACTGCCCATCATTGCCAGATTTCAGAGAAATGCCTGTCAAAGTTAGGGCAAAACTAATGGCATTTTTTCTGCTGTAATTCCGTTACCGACACTTTCACCTTCGTATAGCCTTCTACAAAATAGATTACCCCAAACTGCCAGTGGAACTGATAAAAGCACATGCAAGTAGCTACTGCATTAGAGTAATAGATGGCAGGTAAAAATGACATGAAAATTACTCTTGATAGTAATTCCGTTACCGTGGAATTGCCGACCACATTGTGTGCCTGTCTTTTTTTTTTTTTTAAATATTTCAGCTCTTTTCGACTTTGTCCCTGTCCCAACGTTTTGGAATACAATGCTGGAATCAAATTTTGAATAACCTATTGTTTTCAGAATGTCTAGTGCCTTTTCAGTTACATGTCAAAAATTATTTACAAATCTTTGCTCTCTCTTACTTGCGTTTTCTGAATGTTCCAACATTTTCATAAAATTTGCTGTAAATATCAAAAAGAACCTTTTATTTCTCTGGTCAGTTGCTTAAATTTTGTATTGAACCAAAAAGCCATGTTTGGTCAAATGAAATGAATTTCTCATCATGGGAAGTGAAATCATGCCAGTCTGGGACAAACGAGGGTTTGAGTTTTCGCAACTCAAGATTAACACATCCCTGGGAAGTTAGACAGCACAGCAACAGAACATTCATAGACATGTGGACCCTTTCAACCACATGACTTTCTTGTAGGAAGTACATAACTTCTCTGCAATTACGGGAAAAGGTGGCTAAAATTTAGATTTTATTTTGTGATTTAAAAATGGTGGATTTACTCAGACTTTAGGCAATATAGACTAATGAGCCAAAATATTTAAACCACTTGCAGATGAAGCAAATAATGTTGATCATCTCGAAACAACGGCCCTACAAAAGTCTGCAGACAAACCTGAGATGGTACGGTAATCGGTTCTCATAGTCAAAGTGCTGGATGTGGCAGAAATGGGACCGACTTTGAAAAATGCCAAACTGTTAGGGCCTGATGAGTGGGTCTAGGTATCCACAAAGTGGCAAGGCTTCTGGGGTGTTCCCAGTCAGCAGTGGTGAGTACCCTCTGACAGTGGTCTTAGGAGGGATAACCCATGAGCTGGCAACAGTTGGGTGCCCAAGGCTCATCTATACAGAAGGGCAATCGAGAATATCCTGTCTGGTCAGAACCGAAAGGAGGTTTACTGTGGCACAAGTCGCGGCGAAATTTAATAATGCGCGAGGAATGTGTCACAACACAAACTGCATTGCGTCCTGGTGCATATAGAACTTTGTAGAACAGTCAGTGTGCCAGTTCTATCCCCGGACCGCAGCCGAAAGTGCCTGCAGTGGGTTTGTGAGCACTGGAAGTGGACCTTAAAGCAGTTGAAGGTCACCTGGCTCAATCAGTCATGTTTTCCTTTATATCATGTGCATTGGCTGGGTACATTAACATATATCATGTGCATCGGCTGGATGTGTTAGCAATATTTACCTGTAAAAGAGATGGCACCAGGACACACTGTGGGAGGAATACAAGCTGATGGAGGGAGAGTGATGATCTGGGAAATGTTCTGGGTCTGGGAACTCAAGTGGGCATTAGTTTGATGGAGCCATTTTGTCGGCACGAAGGGAAGAGACAGTTTTAGGCTGGTGGTTTTAATGTTGTGGCTGGTAGGTGTATGTTCAGCGGTGGTTATGGCAAAATAGTGAAGCAAAGCAAGTGTCTGTGGTCAGCAGCATGTTCCAAATGGCTGCAATGAGAATGTAATGCAGGGCTGCCCAGCCCTGTTCCTGGCGAGCTACCATCCTGTAGGTTTCTGCTGCAACCCTAATTCAACACACCTGATTCAGCTCATTAGCAGCTCGTCAAGATCTCTAACTGGGAAAATAGGTGTGGTTCCCTTTGGTTGGAGTGATAACCTTCAGGATGGTAGCTCTGCAGGAACAGGGTTGGGCAGCCCTGATATAATGCAAGCAAGATTATTCTGAACATAGATCATGTGACCAAAATGATCATGTCTTTCAATGAAAAGGTTGCCCCCTGGCTGACATTGAAGCTAATTACACGGCAAATATCTGCAAAATGTGGCTTGGAATTGAGTCCCAATTGAGGTAATCAAGGGAAAACTGAGTTGTAAGCATCTGCTAAGGGGATAAGAAAATGTTTATTTTAGCTGTAATGGGTATGTAGCTGGACTTTGACCCCCACCAATCTTTTTGCAACTATGAACTTTTTACTATTGTAATGAACAAATTTGGCAATGATTTCATAAAATTATGATGGACAAAAAGATTTTTTTTGCCATTCATTTTTGATGAGTAGTTAAAAACTGCATAAACTGAAACCTTTCGTATCAATACTGTTGATTAATGTGGAGTTAAATTGTTGTTAGCAAGTTACCACTGCATTTATGTGCACCCATTTCGATCTGCCTTTGCATGGGCATGGTCACCCAAATTTCCGGGTAATCCTTGCTTGATTTAGAGCTTTCACAAACAAGTGGAGATTAAGATGTACCCGGCAATCTCACCGTGCAAAAACTAATGAATGCAATAATGGTGGACAGGTAAAGTTTTTGTCTTGACAGTCGGCCCTACCCAATTTGGTGCCCTAGGCAAGATTTTTACTGGTGCCCTTTGTATTGCAGCTGATTTCGGCTCTACTCTACTCCATGTACCTTTGTACCGGGTACTTTTCTGAGGGGTCGTTTTTCATTAAAGGACAGTACTGCCTCAGCATAGCCAGTGGTTTGTTCGTACGAATGACTTACTCTGTTGTTTTTAGAGAGAGGACAGGCTCTTTTTTAGCCGTCTTATAATGTCCCAGGCTTGTTAACTTGTTAATGATTCTCTCTGACCAGTCAGTGGGCTGTGGTGTGGTCACATCACATTTCAGTACCTCCTAGCACTAAAATGTCAGCTTTTTTTTGGAACCCCAGGAGCGCAGGTACCAGAAATGGTGATACCAGGTACTAAGTAGCAGATACTTTTTCCTAATCGAAAAGCAAAAAAAGCCAAGTAGAGTCGCTACCACGTAGTGGAAATGGGACACAAGATGTCAATAAAAACATGTCTGGTCTCTTGAGACAGACATTGGATGATTCTTGCTGCACACTTTAGAAACAAAGGTTCATTTCTCAAATTAATACTGCAGTTATGTTTTCTGAGCACCTGAATAATCTTTCAAACGTTCCCTCGTAAAATTTAAGTGGCAGTAAATAATGTTAACTGTCAACATTTATTAAATTGGCACACGTTGCCATCATCCAAAATAAGTAATACTCTGCTCAATCAGGGGTGAATACTTCAGAACATTACCTGCCTTTTTCACATTTTTACTCCTTTTTCTTTTTCGTCCCTGAGCTTCAGACGGCTTCGGTCTTTTCGAAGTAGTCTGCTATTTATATTTGAATTAAGTTACTGAAATTTGTTTAATCAGTGTCACTCTCCTCTGCTGACTCACCTGACTCTTGACCTGTTAGCCCTCAATGTCCCCTAGCGGTAGTATCGGTGCTAAGGGATTTTCAGTGACAAGCACAGAAATCCGGAACTTTCTCCAAATTCCATTTCACCGATGGGCTACTTTAACAATGAAAATAACACAAGTGGCATTGTAAGGATGGTAATAATACAAATCATAAAGAAATCCATAACTTTCTCTGAATTCCATTTCCCATTTTAGTACATTTTCTGCAATGTAGCACATTTTAAGATTGCACTTAAAATGTTTTCAGTGTTCAAAATAGGCTACATTTGTGAAGTGGGCAGTCGCATATTTGTTGGCATGATACTGTGTTAATTTATTAAATTCCAACGTTTCTTACGACGAAACGGTCATTTAATAATGTAGTAAATTAATTGTTTAGGCATCGTGGCAATGAGCGATTGCCTTTTCATATTTGTAATATTTACCTTGGTCTGCAGCTCTCCAACACAGTTGTGCATTCTCGCTTCCATCTTGTAAAAAATAATACATTTATTATGGGAAACATCTTCCTCTTATAGAACTTTAGACCTCCAGAAAAATAGCGCAAAACTGTGTCATTGTCAAGTCTTGCCAATGAATATGTGCCCTTTTATGAGGTGCTGAAATTTGGAAAGGGTATGTAGCTAGATGTTGCTGTGGGCTTTTTTCTAATATATCTTAATGGTGGCATTAAAATAGTATCAGTCAAAAGATTCTTACGCTTTTCTTTCCCCCATTTTATTTCTTCCCTCACTTGGGTGTGGCACCCCTATGGCCAGACAGTGCCCCTAACATTTGCCTGTACTGCCTATGCCCCGGGTCGCCTCTGGCTAAAAATGCAACGCAGTGGCCTGTCTGCAGCGACAGGTAATAACTAGGCAGCTATTTGGTAATTACAGTAATTTATGTACATAGAACATATCTCTAGGTTTAGGATTTTCCAGTTCAACTTTTATATGATTAAACAAGTGTTTTAGACAGTGCCAATTTTTTTTTTTTTTTTTTTTTTTTTTTACCTTGTTACTAGTCCTAAATTGTTCTTGTTCACTTTTGGAATGCGTTGCAAGCCTGACTGGCAGGAATGGATATACATTTACAGTTAAATATTTACTCAGCAAAGCATTAAATATTGTGTTTTAAATATTGTGTTTTTCATTCAGTCTGCTAAATGATTTTCCAAATTTACAAGTCGTAGTTTTTAAAGAAAAGTAAATTTCTTGGGGGCGGCCTTTGACCTTGTTTTTGGCAAAGCAGCTCTATTTCTTGAGTTCATGTAGAAGCCAGAGAAGGTAAACAGTAAATTTCAAAGTTGCAGTGGATTTAGAAGTGCGAGGGAGATCAATGTTTTTTGCAGGAAAGTTTTGATAGAAAAATAAATGCAGAATGAACACTGATGAAAATCCACCTGGGGCATTAATAATATGGCTATAATGAAAACCTGCTCGCTATTTTTGCTTCACGAATCAGACCTGAATGACCACAAATCAAAGCCACGAACAAAGCAAGCAAGGTTTGCAGAACTGAACTTGCTTGGTCCATGCTAATTAAATCTTAGATTCCCAAATTTTGAAGATCAATTTAAACTGTTCTTTCGGCAGTAGCATTTTGTGATTAAAATGACCAGGAAAACACAGATTCAACGTCGTTTGCCAATTATTTTTTAGGCTTACATTTACTGCGAAAATAAGTCACACCTCAGGTGGATACTTAATGAAATGTTTTCCATATTGCCCGGCCTATATTGTTATATTTTTGAAAACCAGGACCGTATTAAAATGGTTTTATTGTGATTGGCACTCTTACACGGAAGCCTTGTTTGGTATGTCCACTTTTTACTATCCTTTTAATCATTATAGGCTACATGCCGGTTGTACTTGTTGGCTAAATAAATTGCTTGAAAACTGGCATAAAAACCGACAGATAGTGCATTCAAAATCAATCCCAGCGAACACCAATGGTCTTTGCATTGACTTTGAATGTTACATGTTACTGTAAAAGCAGCTTTTAGTTCGCAAAAGTAGCTACTCAAGAATAGATTTGGGGTATGCTAATTATGTCAAGGTGATGGAGCTGACTTGCCTTTTACGGCCACTGAAGTTTGACAGCCATTTTTCAAGACTGCAGTTGGATGATACGTGGAACGTGGTTTGGCTTTAAAGGGTTGCCCCAAAACTAATCTTGGTTTATGCTGGAATGCCGTCGGCGTGCTGCTCTACAGGCTTTTGTTTGTGTGCAAATGTGCCTCGGATGGGCTTGCATGGCTGCCTGCCTGTTTGATATGACATTACAATTGAGCAGTATCATCTTCTGGGTTGCGGTTTGGCATTGTTGCATCTCTAGTTCAGGGCCATGTGGAGTCAAAAAGCACTTAAGGTGCACTTATTTTGCTTATTTTGTTTTTTTTTCCTTTTTCATTAAACTGCACTTTAATGGCCAGTTTTTTTTGTTTGTTTCTTTGTTTTTTATTACTACAATAAACATTTCAGTTTGTGGGAAAAAATCGTGCCAAAGAATCGTGATCTCAATTCTAGACAAAAAAATCGTGATTCACATTTTTTCCAGAATCGTGCAGCCCTAGTCTGCAATGAAATACAAGTCAAAGTAAATTTCTTCTTTCTGTTTTTAAGTATTTTCCATACCGTCACTACTATTTCAAAGTTGGAGTTGTACTGATCAAAATTTTTGAAAAGGTTGATAGATAATATCAGGTGTGTAACTGTATGGCTGTAATGAAAACCGGCACCCACAATGACCAATACAGAAGAACACTTGTATGCAATAAATCTTAATTCCCTTGGATCAAAGTTCTCTATTTTTTGTGCGCCAAACTCAACAATGGCTGACTTACCATTTACTGCTGCAAAACTGCAGGGTGACTCCCACACACATACACAACATCCCTCAATACACGTGAACACACATGCGAAAACACGCAACCAATCGATCCCAGACACCAGGGCTACACATGTTGCTGTAAAAGCACTCCTGCTCCAGTACTGTGCTTTTAACATACAATTTACAGCCAGGGATAAACTTACTTCACGTCTCTCACAGCAGAAAAAAATATGTTTAACTTAAAATTACAGCTGTATTGACATGAAGTTCAAAGACAAAATAGCATCTACAGTTGGTGCATTGGAATGTGCAGAACAGTTAACACAATTATCGAGCCTATTTAGTCTGAAGGTAGTTACTTAAAACATTGAAATTTTAGACTGCCTGAAAAGCACTGTACGCTGACACAGATCTACAGGTCACACAATTATGAAAATGGTGTTCGAAGAACATAAATGGCACTCAGTTGCTGCTTGTCTTCACTCTGTCTCCTTCCTGCAGCGGTCTCCATGACCTACATCTTCGTTTACGGCACTCTGAAGAGAGGCCAGCCCAATTACTCAGAATGATGAACAGCGATAACGGGAATGCGGAATTCTGCGGCAGTGCCCACACCGTGGAGAGATTCCCGTTGGTCATCGCGGGAAAGTACAACATCCCATTCCTGCTGAACGTGCCAGGCTCCGGACACCAGGTGACAGGAGAGGTTTACCATGTAGACCTGCGGATGCGGGACTTCCTGGACGAGTTTGAGCAGTGCCCTGACTGGTACCAGCGCACCGTGGCCCAGCTGGAGGTGCAGGACTGGGTTGCGGAAGGCGGACCGTCGTCCGGGACTCGACCAACTGCGGGAAGCATCATAGAGGCCTTTGTGTACAGCATCAATTCTTACCCGCCCGAGTGGCTCAAACTTCCTTTCTACGACAACTATGATGCCCACGGCAGCCACGGTCTAAAGCATGTCGCTCGTGAAGACAGAGACTGAATTCATACAGTTCCACATTTGTCTTAGCAAGCACTCCTCCTCAAATTTTACAGTAATTTTTCTGTCACTACACATTAAGCAGTTTTACTGTGATCCTTTTCCATCAAGTCCTCATTTTAAGCCAGAAAGCAGCCTTGAACGGTGGCATTTTATTTTCCATGAAACATGGTAGCAGGTCTTAATGAGATTTTTAATATTATTTAACTTGTGAGGTCCAGGCACTTGATTCTCTGCAAACACTTAGGATAGGAAGCACTTTAAAGTGTGATATAGTGTTTATGACACTCCAGCCAGACGAAAACCTAATGTAATAAGCTGCTCAATACTGTTATTTTCTCAGGGGAATGCACAATGTAAATGATATGACTATTAAATGTGAGTGGGATTCAAGTTTATTTTGGTGTGTTCAGTTTTTACAAATTGGTCAATTACAAAATGAAGTGAACACAAATACTTCTACAATTACAGTAATCAACCACATCTCCCAAAGTAAGGCTGAGAAAGCTTCTCTGAAAGGGATGTACACTTGGGCCTTCCTGTTACATTCTGAATACATCTCTCACAGTGGAGTAGCAGAGGGTATAAGCAGGTATATGGAGTATGTCCACTGCTTTTTTTCTGTCAAGTGTATATACCAGCCAAAAAGCCATTGAAATACATAGGAAGTATACCCACTTTCCCCTTAGTCATCTACCGGTCTACCTAATAAGAGTATACCCACCTCTTAAGGGACCACAGCACCAGTGATCTCACCGATGCTGAAAGTGTACCATTTATACGTGCTTCACCAAACACAGGCCTGAAACATTCAGGGGAAATAATGACTGTCAGCATTTGCTCCAACAGCCCGAATGCCAATTCAGGACGTCAAAGTCACACTGATGGATAAGTGCTAAACAAAAATAAGCCAGTCTCAACAATCATTTCACTCTGATACCCGGCCTTTAACTTCCAGTGTTTCCTTTTTGTTTTTACCGTCGTTGGAGAAAAAAAATATTGCAACAGGGTAAGAAAATTTCACCTGTTATGTGGACTTAAGTGAAACAGAATGTTCTGTTGGAGAAAGATTTTATGTTTCATTTCAAGATTGGGACTGGTTTCGCCGTGTATCATTTGCACACAGCTAAAGTGTGTTAATAAAGAATGTAGATACTTTAATGTACATTAACCCATGCATTTGTCCAATCGATGACCTTCTCGGAAGGATAAAAGCAAACAGAGCCTGTTGGATTGAGTTCGCCTCAGTGAATCCCACAGATGCCACACAACTCAATAACTCAGAGAGGAATGTTTCGGCTAGTCTATCCAAGTCCCATATTTATTCTGACTGACAGAAACGCTGAGGCCAGCCAATCAGGGAGGACACAGAGAGCTTCACTCCAGCTCCACCAGGAGATCGCCCTCTCCCACCGTCTCCCCGGGTTTGCAGTGAACACTCTTCACCTGCACATTCACACAAACACAGAAACAGGAGAATCACTGACTTGGACCTCTGGGTAAAAATCCTGAAACACAAATAAATCTTAACATTTTGCACAAACTCTAAAATGGCCAAAAATGATAATCTACAAAAGTGCATCGTGTGACACTGCAGTTGAACCCTTGAGTTTCCAAAGGGCCCAACTCCAAGGAACACTTTTTCAAGAAAGGGAAAATTTATTTTTTGCCCATAAATTATGACTAATATATTTTTAGTTTATTTACAAGAGTGTCCTTGGGATACTTATAGCTGAAATTACAAGAAAGTTCCCCTTTTTGTTATAAGATATGCAGACTTCTAATTCATTGGAGTTGGACCCTTTGGAAACTCATTGATTCAATTAACATTAACTGCACTCATTTTTATTTTATTTATTTATTTTTTAAATCAAAGCAAAACCCAGAATCCAAATGGCTCATGCTGGAATTTAATTTTACAGCCCTGAGAGAGATTAGTCGTGAATAATAAGGGAAAGCTTATGCATGGTGAGGCTCACCTTTGCGGTCTTTGCGGCAGTCATGCTGTTCTGCATCTTCATGGCCTCTATGACACAAATCTCCTGCCCTTCGGCCACCTAGAGAAAAATGCGACGAAAATAATGTAAGATTCACAGCACTGACTGAAAGTACAGCCTGTAAAGCACGGCTAACGAAGCATACTTCTGTACTCAACCATCCTGAATGTTTCTCTCCAGCTTCCAACCTTAATTTGGCACGTCTAACTCCACCTAATCAACACAGCGAGGCAGTAGAATGAGGTGTTGCTTGATAAGTTTGGAATGAAAATATATGAGACGGTAGATCTCCATAAGCAGGGTTTGTGACAACCTGTGTTAAATATGATGAGACTGGTAATCCAGAAGTTTTCTATTTTATTAGTTATTTTGTCCAAAGCAACTAGCAGTTGATTAGAAAGACTAAGCAGGGGCCAATCCTCCCCTGAGTCAATGTGGGGTTAAGGGCCTTGTTCAAGGGCCCTACCACTGGACTAAGCTTACTGTAGGTACAGTACATGCTCGAAAAAAACAACCTTCTGAGTCCCAGTCAACGGACAAACTTGCATGTGGCGAGAAGCAGTGTGGAATAAGACTGCGCCCTTTTTCAGCTGAATTAAACGGTAATATAAGAACTGATGGTCAACGTAAATGGCCTCGCTGCAGCTTGCAAGAGCTACACAAACCTAAACACCAATCTGTAACCGTCCCAGTCTGTCCCAAAACTTCTGAAGAAAACATGTAAAGATCACTACGTGCAACTGGGACCAGGGTTCCGCTTGAATTCAAAGACGATATCTGGACACGATCTTATCCTCGCAGGCTACATGTTTTGCAAGCATGCGGGAAATCTGACGAGGCTCGGTTCCGTGACAAAGCGGCGCAAGTTCAAAATGTTTGTTCCATTCCCATTGTTGGACTTTTTTTATTGCTCGGATCTGAGCAGCGGCTTATTATCTTTTCCTTACGGTCTCTCGATGCTAAACGAGCTGCATTATCCTTCCAGGCAAAAACAAAGACAGGCAGTGGACTCCCGTCGTGAAGAAGATACACAAAGGTAGCACTCTTCCGCCAGATGGGAAACCCATTGGGCACAAACGCCTCAGAGATGTGTATCGGTTCCAAATTTCTATCTTAAGATGTTTCAGCGCAGAGTCGCTTTTTTACAGTCTACACATCTCCCGACATGGCTGTAATCAGGCAGACAGGATGCCCTCAGAGTTATTGCTCTGATCCGCTCCTCACGTCTCCTCAATAACCCTACTGGCCTTTGAAGCACCGCTCATCCCAAACACCAATCTAATTGATGTAAATGATGTAGATCTGCAAAAACCAACCATCTTTCATCCAGACCCTCTGCATCCTCTCCTCTGACACTGGGGGTCAAAGGTCACATTCACGGCTGATTATTAGACTGGCAATCATTAGGCTTGACACCGCGCACCCGTTCAGGTTCGAGGAGCACACACACACACACTGATCCTTTCATCCCAACGCTCTGCTGTCTTTAAGGAGGGACAACTGTCACACCGCATTTTCACCACCCTTTCCCGACTGCCTGGCTGTTCTCGCTCCTGATTTAAGCCTTACTGATGGCGAATTGTTAAAAAAAAAAAAAAAAGTCAATGGTCCAGCTGGAAGTCTGGATTTACAAAGGTGCAGTAATGAAATATGCCATCTTCAGCACTCAAAATACTGGGACTCAGACGCTCTCAAAGAAATGCGATGATGCTTTGACTGTTGTTACCATGACGCTTCAGTATAAAACAGAAGAGTTATATACGCAGGGTTTACACACTGACTCATACATGGGCAGGCTTTGGTCAATGAGCAGAAACTGGAAACCTATGCCTGATCAGAAGCAGGCATTCTAAACTATTCAAGAAAATGATATGGGGTTTGATGCTCACATGACACTGTATGGGTAGCAGTCCAGAAGTATTGGGCCAGAAGTACTGTGTATTTAAAAAAAAAAAAAAAAAAAGCTGAATTTATGGAAACACTGTTTCCAAAAAAGTTGGGATGATATGGAAAAAATAAATATGCTGATTTGTGAATCATCCTTAAAGGAGCTGTGTCACGATTACTGCGCATGCTCTGAACTTACAACTTACATACTAACAAAGTGAATCTACCTGACTACAAGTCATAATCTGATTCCATCCTTGCAAATCCATCTTTGTTTTGCATTGTATTTAAATTTATTTTTGTTACTCTGGCATTCTGCTTTTTATATTAACGCCTTTGTGCAGATGTGTCTGCCCGCGGACATGGAGCAGCAAATTTATGCACGCAGTTACAATATTCTATCGCTAGATGGCACACCCAGATCAGTTATTGAATATTCACAAGCAAGCCGAGCTCGAACATGGTTTAGGATATGGACGAGTTCACTCCAATCCCTTTTTTTCAGGAGTTGCCTGAATTAAACTCCTCAGCTAAGCCTGATGTGCAAACTGCTCAAACTTGCCCATAGTATCTATCCTCCGTAGAGACCACTTCAGCTACAGTGAGCCAATGGTATCCAAATTACTAGTAAAGAAAAATCAGTTTTCTGAAGCAAAAATTCGGCATGGTATTGATACGATGTCATTCTACTATCAATTACAGTCATCACATAAGAAAAACGCGTAGTTCCTGACCATGGATTTACGCGTAGACTTCTCCATTGATGAATTCAGCACTCCCTCATATCCTTGTAAGTACTCATGTTGATAGCCAATAACGCAATTATTTACTTAGGCTCATCTGCGTAACGCAAACTTATAGTACATGCCCACGTGAAACCTCCGCGGTAATAATGTATTGATTGACTACTTTATTATCCAATTCCAGAGAGTTTAAACTGTCCACAGTAACTGAAAGACATTGAATGGACAATAAGAATAGTATACTAACCTGTGCGTAAAAGGAAGGTAGTTGTATTCTCCCAATGTTGGGCATGGTTACGCAGCTGAAAATAACGTAATTTCAAATAAAAAAAAGACGTCCAAATCCGGTCTGAAGCATTCCGTTACATTTAACAGGATTTAAATGAGGTACGGACATGGTGAATTATTCCAAATGAAACAGGACTGGATGGTTCCTTCTACCTGATACATCTGTCTCTGGAGGAGGGATTCAATGAAGAAAGGTTATACTGCTACTCAGTTTGCATTTTGCTTAATGTGGCTTTTTGTTTTAGAATTTATACCGTGTTCAACGAAATCGAGTGCCGAGGTTTTGTTTTCTTCAAAATGCAAGCAGCTCACGCACTTCGGTAGACACCCTGGTACATTCATTGCACCACTTCCTTCAATTTGGGGAAGAAAATTGCCTGATTATTCCTGATAATGGAATGTCTATTCTGTTAAAATAAGGTATACTTCAGATATTACTGAGTTAGTGAGTTATACTTGTTCCTTATAAGGTGTGGAAAGTGTTTATATAAGGTCGCGAGCTTGGAAGTGGGAACTGCTAGCTTTTCCTTGCAGGGTGAATGTTCTTACCATAAAATAAGCAGTTCCTTTAATGAATATGTGTGCTGGCTAGTAGTACACTGAAGAAAAATTGACAAAATTCTAAACTTCATCATGGAGAAAAGGCATGTTTTGTGTTTGGAGAGGTTACTGGTGACCATTGATGTCCAAGTGTAGCAATGAGAAAATCATTACTTCAAATTGAATTTCATGCGTCAAAAGTTGACATGTGTTAAATATATGATTATCTTATGATTTGACAGTGCACCATTTTGGGGGATGTTAGAGTTTGGGAAGCCACCTGGAGAGCAGTCTTATTCAGCTCCTAGAGAGTTGCTTATTTAGAATGTATTGCTGAGATTAATTATACTTGTGGTCGAGGCGTTTATGATCCCAGAAATGTATATTGAAGAGTTGGAATGCAAAACCTACAAAGTCCACTGAATCTCTTTTGTTTTAAATTGAGTTTTTTTTACTCAGCATATTATGCAGAGTAAAAAAAACTCAATTTAAAACAAAAGGGGTTGAGTGGACTTTGTGGGTTTTGCATTTTTAACCCCCAGCCATTTTTCTATTCTCAGTATTTTTTTTTTGGACAATTTCAAAGCTGAATTTTCATGAATTTTCATGATTTTTTTTTTGTTTGCAACCCTTTTTCTTTACCAAAATCACGAAATAAACTGAAGTAAGATGGAATTCTAGATGCTGCAAGTGTCATGACTCAGTTGAGCCAAACCCTTCCTCGATGAAACTGAAGACTTTGATTGTTCCAGTTTTGAAGGATTTTTATTTTTATTTATTTATTTATTTTTACCTCATTCGTCCTTGATATAGGGCCTTTAGCTGCTCACACATCTGGAGTCTTCATTATTGTGTTTCATGCTTTTTAAAGCACTTCATATTTTAAATGGGAGGCAGGTCTTGACAGCAGATAGGCCAGTTTAGTGGTCACACACTAAGATCAGGAAGCCACATTGTAGTAACACATGCAGACAGTTGGCTTGCTGTTGTCTTGCTGAAAAAACTGCAGCGTCCCTTAAAATATGCCATATAGAACACAAAATGTGTTGCTCCAAAATGCCCTTTGGCATCAATGGTGCCTGCACACACATGTTCAAGTTACCCATGCCATGGGCACCAATAGAGCCCATGACAGATGCTGATTTATAACTTTTGCGTTGTTGGCACTTGCCTGGCCTTGAGCAGGGCCTTTGTGTGTGTGTTTTGTTTAGTTTTGTTTTTTTTTTTTTCTCTCTCTTCATCTGTAAGATTGCAAGATCAAGATAGGTTCCACCTGTGCAGCCCTGGCCTTGATGCTGATCGGATGCCCCGCCCTAGCCTAACCAATCAGCTTGCGGGCTAACTAGAAAAGGCTCTCCAACTGAATTGTTTGGAGACTCTCTTTGTCCTTTTTGCCAGCTAGGGTGCTTGAAGTAAGCTCTCTGTAAATCTAAGGTTTGTGGGAGAGGCTGTGACACAGGTAAGCTGGGGTACCCTTTACATTTTTGCACTCACACAGAAAACCTTGGTTAGACCACAAGATAACTTGGTTGGCACAACCACCCCTGTTCCTCCTCCCCCACATTTTGAGTCCCTTTTGTTGAAATTGAGGCTGTTGAATCTTTATTTTGAAGTATTAATTTGAGAAAATAAAACAGCTAAAGTTGGACCTGACTCTTTCAATTCTGATCATCTGGTGTTAGTCCCAGTGTTAAAGTTTCCCACTGGGGCGTAACAGTTGTAAAAAAACCAGGATGTCCTTTTCTTCTTTGAACTGGAGATCAACATCTAATATTAGCATAAACAATTTGAAAAGTTGACTGGTTCGACAGCAGCATGTTTCCACTGTGCATCAGACCATTTCAGAGGAGCTCAAGCCCAGAAAAGACTGCAGCATTTCAGTATAAGTATGGGGTATTTGAGTAATGCAGTCTTCACTTGCCTTTGTGAATGCAGTAATGAATAGTGTTCATTGGCAAATATTTTCTGACGTAGTCTGAACCAGTGTGGTTATATCCATCATACAAGCATGCTGGTATTAACTGCAGCGCCATCTGAAGGATCGAAGATCAAGGGCAATCAATTTGTAACCATACCCTTAATGCAAATATTTCAACACAATCCCTGAATCTTTTAATTATATTTTCAAAAGTAGTGAGAGAAATCTCCAGGCTGTCCTTTTTTTGGAACGTGTTGCAGAAATCAAGTTCAAGAATGAATGAATAATTCTAAAGTACAACATAACTGATTAGGATGAAATACTTGGTCTTGTACGGTTTTCCATTTAATATAGGTCAAAGATGATTTACGGAAAGACTTTTTTTTTTCTATACCATCCTAACTTTCCAAAAATGGGGTTCTGCATGGTGTACGACGGATTTAACACCCACAAATTAAAGCTGAAAGACTCCACTCCATATTCAGCGTTGAACAAAACAGAACCAAAAAAACAATTATGTTGCAGTTCAAATGCTTACGGACTAGTTTCCAACATACAATCTCACAGGAGCCTTTGTTTTAATAATGAAAATGTTCTCTTTTTTTGGGTGGGTGGGTGGGGGGGTCAGAAAATGATTTTTTGGGGGAGTCCTCTGTGCCGTTTTTAAGCGAGACAGAATGAATCGCCCTGGCCGGCGGAGCAGTGAGACGGAAACATTAACTGGCAGCGGTTAATGCGCGCATTATTCATTTCTGCGAGCATCGGGCAGGATCTAAAGGGTCTGAAATTGCGGACTGAAAGGCTGACTGCTCCTGCATCTCCTCCTTTTAAGGGACGGGGAGGGAGCGCTGGGGGGTGGGGGGGTAGGCGTTTACAGTAACAGCTGTGCTCCTCTCATGAGGGGGTCACCACCTTTATTTTTGGGGTGGAGGGGGGGGTGTGGTCTGTTCAGAACAGATGGAAAGAATGCGTCACTGCCCCCCCCCCCCCACCCCCCATTCTATGTGGTCATCATTATTGAAGACGCAAGTTTTTATTTTAGCTAAGAACTACGATGCCCAAATCAACCGATTCACAAATCTCCGTCTTCAATCAGCACTTTAGAGCTGGGTTTGAATGGAAACCGTCAGTCCTGCACCAGCCTTTCGCAAATATGACTGAAGACTGAACACCAATACAGAATGCCAGGAAGCGAGAGCAGGAGGAATAAGGGAAAAAAATAATAAATTAAGAGTTTCTGCTGCTTTAGTGAGAATAACGCTGGGGGCTCAGCGCCCTTTAACCCTTGTGACATCATAAATGAGATAATAAGGTGTTCTGAACTGAACATTCTAATGCAGAGGTCACCGTCATTACTAGCAACTGAAAACAATGGGGTTCTAGAACAACTCAAAAATTCTGAAAAACGAGAGGAGATCCCAGAAAAAGCAAACCTTATTCTTCATGGGGTTAATTTCCCCGCTAAATTCCTCCCTCTCCAAAAGCACAAAGACAGGGGCTGTAACCCGTGCCAGAGGCATATGGCTCTCCGCTGCCCTAAACATCCATACAGAAGACAGGCACATCAGTCATCACACAGGCCAGACTGGGGGGGGGGCGATCTACAGGCCCAGCGGCAGGGGGGGGCTTCGGGCTCACCTGCTGATGCTAAGATACGGATGAAACGAAGGCTTTCCCTGGGCCTGCGTGACATCGGGAAACCACAGACCTGAAATATGTCTGCCAGGGTCACACCCAGTGATAAACACACCACCGTAACCTGCCACACACAAGACAGGGGTCAGGCCTGGACAGACCAATTAAAGCACTGCATCTGCCGTTTAAAAGAGGTCTGCCAACCGCTCCCGAAACAATCCGAGCCGTTTCCTGCCTCTTCCAAAGTCTCGAGGCTGGAGCTGCTAAAACGCAGGGCCGCTCAAATTAGACCTAAAAAAAAGCATTCTTCAGGGGCCTGTTTTACTAGAAACTTCAGTTACTCAACGCCCGTCTCTTTGTTCTGACCCAGGCCTTGTTTTTTTTTTTTTCCCTGCCAAATTTGACAGAAGGCTCAGAGGTTGTCGGGGGTCCACCCCGGTATCACCTTCTGCCGCGAAACGGATTCCCAAAGAGAGAGAATGGCGCCGAGCTCCGCTGCACGCCCGACAAAGTGAAAATCCTTTAATTAGCCTCTTTTTATGCCACATTTTCCTGCAGGATTCGCTCGATCATAAAAAAGCAATTAGACCTTCCAGCTCCGCTTTAATTCATTTTCCACTGTTCCCCTTCGAAAAAAAAAAAAAAAAGACAAACGCCATATCATTTTCTTAAGTGAACGCTCCTCCTGAGGAGGCGTTCGGGGGCGATACCGGCTCCTCTTCAAGCTGTTTTCCTGCTCGCTTGAGCCCGTTTTAAGGACAAAAAAATCAGACAAAACATCAGCTGGAAGCAGCAATTAAAGGGGAGGCAGGATTCAGGTAATATTTCAGTCCTAAGACAAAACGCAGAGAAAGGAGAAAAGAAGGAGAAATTATCCGTGATAATTAAAACTGAACTCAGGTTCAGGAGGACTGAAATTATTCATCTCGCCTCTAGAGGCAGTGTTGTCCACAAATGCGCACTCCTGTCACAGACTGAAGCTGGCTGTCCTCGCCAAAACCAGAAAATTTTTTTGCTGCTTGAAAAAAATGTATTACATCTTTGTAAAGGTATATGTCCAAATTTACAACCAAAATCAAAGAGTTCACATATTTTCACAATTTCATGAAAAAGGGTTGATTTGGAAATAAAAGGAATGATAAAAATATTAAAACGACATTTCCTGGTGAGCCACGGATTCGATCAGACTCTCATCTGGCCAGAGCCCACAGCAAACAAATGGACTTAAACTAAATCTATTAATACTTAATGGTCAAATCCAAACTGGTGGAGCGAAGAACTGCATTTTAATGAAAAACTCCTCTGTATTCTTTATGAGTATTTGCACAGGAGCGGAATATAGTACTGCTTCAACAAAAATGTTTCAGGAGAAGAAAACTGCTTAAATCAATTCAATTACAATACAAATGATCTGAAATCACCTTAAGAAAACCCAGTACATTCAAATACCAGTGCTATAGTAAATGAAACATTATTATCATCATTATTATTATCATTATTGTGACAGTATAGACACCATTGTAGTATTAACACCCCCTCCTTGCACTTAGGATTCTCCCGTCCCCACATCTGAAGCTGAAATTATACCCCAGTGTGACTGTACAATTATTTCAATACTCAACAAATTTAATACCAGGAAACGAGATGAAACTCTCTCAGCAGAAACTGCGTAATAAACAAACAAACAAACAAATTAATTTCCCTGTGAAATCTCAGCCAGACCCGGCTGAACGGGACTCGCGGCTGGAATTAAAGCGAGGAGGCAGGGAGTGCCATTCAGACCTCGCCTCTGTTTCAGTTACTAATGACGGCTAATTACCGCTAACAGGAGCCCCCTCAATGCTCTCAGAAACAAACTCATTTTCTAAATGAGTCTCTCTCAATTCAGCATCTGTTATTCATAGATCTCAGAGGAACAACAGCTTGTGTTTTAGATATGAAAACAATGCGTATGTTACGACACGGCCTGGAGGCATCTAACCCAACGCATGTTACCCATCAGCCGCTACTGTATTTCAATCGCTAACCGCACGGTTCCAGCCTTCTCAGCCGCTAGATCACCTCCGTAATTACGCCAAGCCTTTCCGCTTTATGGCACTGATTTTCAAACCATAATCACTGGCCCGCTGAGCCAACTTTTTACAACCGTCCTTCTCCCACTATTCAAATATAAAACAGAACATCATGTTACATGCGCAAAATATTACAAATTTATATGACTATTTCAACACTAAAACTATTTTATCTTTAATTAGAACTTTGGTGATAAATTTGCATGTAATTGAATTCACAATGATTTTACAGTAAGGAGGACACTATTTGAAATCCTGATTAGATTTTTTTTTTTTTAAATCATCATTTCTTGGTTTGTTACCCAGTTACCCTGCGTAAGAACAGTTAATGTTCACTCCGATAATTAAATTTCACAAGCTGTATGCAGGAGAAAAAAGAAATCAATAATATCACAAAAATAAACTCACAATGCAATTATCCAAAATCTATTGAATCATACATTTTGTGAATATGCAAATTTACCAAAACTGAGGTTTCATAATCATTGGGAGCCCTTGGTTTAGTACTTGGTGCATTCACCTCTAGTAAGGATCCTGTGCCGTTTGACAAGGTTATCTCACATATGGAGGGATTGTGGACCTTTCCTCTATGCAGAACCTCTGAAGATCAGACACATTCCTGGGTTTGCGCTCATCAACTGCCCTCTTCAGTTCAGCCCACAAGATTTTGATCGGATGGAGGTCTCTGGACTGAGACGGCAATCACAGAACAGTGATTTTGTGGTCTCAGAAAAATTTGTGTGCGGATTTTGAGGGGCACTTTGGGTCAACGCTCAGCTGGAAAGTCCAACAACGGTAAAGTCTCAGCCTTCTGGTGGAGGCAACCGGACTGTCTGCCTGATACTTGGCGGAATCCATTAAGCCATCGATCTTAACCTCAGGCCCTCGGGAATTAGAAACAGCCCCAAAACTACACTGATCCTCCACCATATTACACCGAGGCAAAGCGATGCATTTCCTCCTGTGCCTCTCCATTTCAGCGCCAAACATGCTGATGCTGTATCTGACTAAAATTTTCCGTATTTACTCTCATCTGACCACAGCATATTTGTCCAGTTGCAAGTTAAACGACCTTTGGACAATCACAAGTGCATGCTTCTGTGTCTTAAGGTCAGAAAAAGCTTTATTCGTGCAACCCTTCCAAAGAACCTGTGGTTATAGGATTGGCATCTGATGATGCCTTTTGAAACCTGGTGACCCTGAGATTCCACCAAAGGTCTGCAGTTAGTTCACCGTGATTATTGGGAATTTTTTAAATTCTCTCACAGTCATTCTTCCAATCCTGGACAGCAAAAATGCCTCCTCTACTTGTCAGATGTTAAAATCTTCCATAATTTTTACATTTTTGAATTATTGCCCTGACAGTACTCGGTGGTATATTAATTCTTTTGCGGATCTTCTTGCAGTGATACCCAGATTAATGAAGGTCGACAACTTTTGATTTATTTCGAACTGCCAGTTCTTTTGTTTTCTTCATGGTGCTGGAAGACAAAGGGATTTTGCATGTGTTTGACCTCATTTTTATAGCATGGTGAAAAAAGGAGTGATGCAGTGGCACTACGTGAGCCTAAAATTGATATTTTTAGAAGCCAAAATTAATTCCCGGTTTAAAGCTAGTCAATTTTATTTACAACGATCTTTGGATGCTATAAATTGTGACACTTTGATTTGGAGGAAATTGATTTTTTTAAATTAAAGAAATAAGCGATTTTTGTTGCTTCCACTGAAACTCTAATGAAGTGCAATATTTGTCACATGTTGGCATATTGGGTTTATCTCCATGATATCCTTCATTTTTTGTTGTATTTCTAAAACATTCCAGTCAGGGGTGCTAATAGTATTGGAGCCCAAAGCACATATTTCAGCAAAATCATATCAAATATCTGCACAAACCCTGATCAATTAAACCAGAAGGATTCACAACAAATCCAACAAATGCCGAAATAAAGCCCATAAACTAATGTAACAACTCAGTGTCAAAATCACCACTAATCTCCCATAAACACTGCGCTGGCTAACCAACCAACCAACCAATCACAGAACTGTTTCTGCACCAGCTAAGTCGCCTATGTTTGTGAGACTATAGCTGCTCGTGTTACGGCCTGAAACACCAACTTCAGCAAGGTCTGTTCATTTCAATCACATACTCATTTTCATTGAACAAGAAAAGGACAATCAAAATTTATTTAAAACCCAAAATAATCAGCAGGTCAACTGAAAAATTCATCCGCAGTTTTGGTTTCAAGAATTACACAAGTACTGTAAATAACAATCGTAAGTTCAGATAACAATAGAAAACACTAGGGGCCTCCAGTATCAGTGCCTAGACTTTAAATGATTTTTCTCTGCACGTTTTTTTCTTCTCCCAAGTTCTTCTTGCAAACAAATTTTCAAAATGTAAATTTTCATCACCATTTCATCATCATCGCAGGGAGGTGATAAAATAAATAATATCTAACAGCAAACATCTCTAAGCATCAACAGCTTAATTAACAATCAGGATACAAAGAGCTCCTCAAAGCTCATCTCTCAGAGGTGTACTTGTGCGGATTACGGAGAGCGTGTTGATGCAGCTCATTACACTATTAACATCAGAGTAAAGGGGAAACACAAGCCAGTGCACTAAATACTCAAAAAACTAGAACGTCCACACAACTGTGTTCTTCTCTGTAACATCTGTGTGACACAGCTAATTAATCTAGCCGCAAATCTTAGATCATAAATAAAACATTTACTTGAGAAAGTTGCGCTGGACTAGTTAACAAAAATTAAGGAAATCAGACATTTGGTTATTTATTTATGCATTTTAGATGAGGAACAACCAGCTCTGATGGCAGGGCCCTGTAAAAGGCTACAGCAGCCTCTCATTCACACGCAGCTAAACTCTGGTTTAATGGGGTTCCACACACACACACCCGCACAGAAGAACACAGCAGCCATTGAGCGCAGATAGATGACACTCCATCTCCAGCTGAATCTGTGAGGTCCGGGAGAGAGAGGAAGGTTTTAACTTAAAGGCCATTCAGTGCGGTCAGTGTGTTTCCCTAATTAAAGCACTACAATTAACACTGACGAGCACGGGGTCAGCGGAGTACAGCTTATCCATCCTAATGCTCAGGCACGGTGAAACAGCTGCCACAACAATGGGTGTGTGTGTGCAAATGTGCGTGTGTGTGTACGCGCGCACGCGTGTGAGAATGTATGCATATGTGTGTGCGCGTGCACGTGTGTGTGTGTGTGTGTGTGTGTTTCTGCACACGCACATGCAAAAGAAGGGGTAGAGAGAGAGAGATGGAAAAACTTGGTACAGATCTGAGTGACTTCAGCCAGTTCCCTCGTGGATTTCTGCTTTTGTCCCGCATCTCTTTATCTCACTGACCATTTGTTCTTCGAAAATCATTATTCTGACTTACAAGCTACTTCAGTGGCCAGTAATGTGCACCTTCTCTAGTTTCATTTATGCGCCACACTGGTGTTTCTGGGTATTTAAAAGCAAAACTGGGAAAAGGTCCGATTTAATGAGCATAAATTACTCTGTGTTGAAGTCAGACAAACAGTAAATTTACCTTAATTCAATTTAAGCGCATCCAACTTCTTTACAGAGCAATAAGTATACTATATATAGGTATTCATACCAACACTGAAAACATTTGCAATATAACAGCTAAGCACACTTGTTTATCAGCTCAGACTCACTCTTTCTGGTGTATAAATAGGCCATATTTTTGTCAGGGTTGTGTAACACTATAATTTCAGGCCAGAGTGCTTCACTCTAAAGCTCGTAATAACC
This sequence comes from Gymnothorax javanicus, assembly GCA_029692085.1. Lineage (NCBI taxonomy): Eukaryota > Metazoa > Chordata > Actinopteri > Anguilliformes > Muraenidae > Gymnothorax > Gymnothorax javanicus. The sequence goes on along the minus strand of CM056205.1, from coordinate 53,538,108 downwards.
ATCTGTTTAGTCCCATTCTTCTCTGACCAAAGATTCGGAGGCGTTTGTTCACCGCGGAAAAAACAGGGACGGAGAAAAGGGCGCCATTGTGTGTCCGTGCCATTATCCATCCTTTTAAACTTTACACATCACAACTGCTCTGTGAACACAGGCACAAATGACTGATAATTTCCCCCAACAGTCGATGAAAGGCCGCGCAGCTCTTTAAACACTCATTTGAGCGCGGCTTTTCCCCGAGTGAAAGGACAAATTCAGGTACATTTAAGCAAAGTTGACAGTCCTTTAAAGAGTCTGCTGCTGTTTCAGAGTAACTCAGCCATAAAATTATAATGGACGTCTTTCAGCGAATGGAGCCATTGGGACATGGGGAATGCACAGCACCAGCTTTCACAGGTGGCATCTCTGTTTTACACTTTCCCAGCCTGTTAAAGCAACAAGACATGGCCCAGTGAGAGAACGGGACAGGGAATACATACACACAACAGGACAGGGAATACATACACACAACAGGACAGGGAATACGTACACACAACAGGACAGGGAATACGTACACAGAACAGGACAGAATGCACACTGTAAAAGAGAACACAGAACAGGACAGGGAACATGCACCGTTCTAGAGAACAGAAATGGACAGGAAACACACTGTTCTGGAAAACAGAACAGGACAGATTGCACACTGTTCAGGAGAACACAGAACAGGACAGGAAACATGCTCTCTTCTGGAGAGCACAGAGAACACACACACTGGAATTGTGTGTACACCACGTGGAGTCGTGTTCTTACCATATCTCCAGGCTTCACAGACACCGCCACCACAGAGCCAGGCATGGGCGAGCGCAGGATGCTGCTGGTGTCTTCCGGAACCTTCTCCGGCATGTGTTTGCTCAGCACAGCCGCCAGCCTGCTCAGCACCCGCAATTTATACTGTAAACACAAACACACACACACACAGTCAGCCTTTTCATTATTTCATTTTGTAAAAAGTAGCATTTCTTTCATTAAATATTTTATACCTTTTTAGAGAAAATACTTCATTATTATTCTTAAAAAAAAAAAAATCAATGAAACATTTGCTAAGCCCCCTGAGTGCATTTTGCTCCAGGCTCAGACTGGTGTGCCCACCCAACCCCAGCAGGGCAAAACTACAGACACCAGGCTGCTCTGCAGCGTCTCATATTACAGACGCAATTCACCCACTCTGCCACATGTCAACAACCTGAAACTGATGGAAATTACCTGATATCTGCAATCAAGACTCATTTTAAACTTATTTTAAATGTCTGAACAAAATGCTTGCAAACACACAAAAAAAAGAATATTCATTTCAATCAACAATTGGGCAGCTTTTGCAGTATGTAGGCAAAATCTCCAAGTCGAAAGCTTTAGCTGCAGTCGAAATGACTGAAAACGTCCAGTAGATGGCGACACACCTCTGGTTTTAGGCCGTTCACTTGTTTATTTATTTATCTCACAAACGAGTGCAAAAAAGGCAAATTATGAGGAACAACACAGAAATATTGTGAAATATTCAGACAAAGACTGACTGCCATCTGTATCTGCAGGGGGGGGGGGGGGGGGAATCAACGACAGTCTTTGCTCTCATGTTTTGGGTCTTGTGTGTGTGTGTGTGTGTGTGTGTGTGTGTGTGTGTGTGTGTGTGTGTGTGAGTGAGTGCGCGCGTCTGCCCATGCGAGCAAGAGTGTGACGGCATGGGAGTTTGTGCATGTCTCAGTGTGTGTGTGTGTGTGTGTGTGTAAAACAGTGTCTATTTAAGTGTCTGTGTCTACATGTGTGAAAATGAGTGTGACAGTGTGTGAAAGAGTGGGAGTGTGTGTGAGTGTGTGTCTGTGTGTGTCAGCATGTGTGCGAGTGAGCGTGATGGCGAGTGTAATAGTGAGTGTGACAGTGTGTGCGAGAGCGTGAGTGTGTGTCAGAGAGAGAGCAGAGCACATACTCAGATAGCTGAATCTGTACATCAGCACCATTACATAAGCCGGCGAGAGCACATTCAGGATGTTCAAATATAATATGCTACCACACCCACACCACATTTAAATTCAGCTGGGTGAGCGCAAAGGAGAATATGTAAAACGATAGCTCGCTGCGTCTCATTCCGAAAAGAGATTTTACACAGAGAAAGCCAATTCCCTCCGTGCGCCAAGGCACACATTGAACAACCCGCGCCAAAAACACGGAAAAGGTGCGTTTCACCGTGCGAGAACGCGTTCGTGTGCGTGTGTGTGCGCCAGCGTGTGTGTGCACGCGTGTGCACTGGGATAAGGCAATGCAGCACTGGAGGACTTAAAAGAAAAAAAATGAAAAACGCGCAGTGGGCAGAAGAACCTGCTCAGTTGGGACCCCAACAATTAGAACAGTCACTTCTGATGACAGTCTTCCTGAAATACGGCGCTACGGGACGCAGCTGAATTAGAACACGGCATTACTCCTCTCGGCACTGCTGGGCTTCCACAGGCCTGGCAACCCCAAACCAGCCCCCCTCCCCCAATCAGGCGAAACCCCGCTCCGCGCGAACAGAGAAGTGCTGCTCACGACAAGACCGACACATTACCGCAACACCTCCACATTTTGGTGTTGTACTAGCTATTTTTACTGAGATATTTTTTTGTAGTAGTAGTAGAGGCTTTTGTAATGAATTTTTTTTCTCTTAAAGTAGTAGTTCTTGCCAAGATATTTTTTTTGTCATAGTACAGGTTTTCGCCAAGATAATTTTGCTGTCATAGTAGAGGTTTTTGTTTAGATATTTTTTATTCCTGCTGCAGTCATTATTTTTGATATTATATTTTTTGTTGTCATATCAGAAATTATTGTGAAGATCTTCTTATTGTAACATTGGTTTTTGTTACACATTTTTGTGGTTGTCATAGTTGCTTTTTTTTTTTTTTTTTCCAAGTTTGGCTGTAGTAGTATAGGCTTTCATTGTAGTATACTCTGTTAAATTGATGGTTTTTGTTACAACTTTGCTTATGCAGTTCTTTTAAAGATATTCTTTCCAGTTGTGGTAATTTTTTAGTCAACATATTTTTACTATAAAAGTTATTTTTGTTCAGATTATTTTTTTGTTGACGCAGTATTTATTTCTGAAAGATTTTGCGGTCATAGTAGTAGTTTTTGCTACAATTTTTTTTTTTGCAGTAGTCATTGTTTAGATTTTTTTTTTTGTGGTAGGCTTTTGTTGAAAAAATTTTGTTGTAGTGGTTTCAAGAACAAATTTTTGTACTTGTAGTTGTTTTCGTCAAGATTTTTTGTTTTAGTTGAGGTTTTTGTTCAGATATATCTGTTAGAGATTTTCGTTTTGATCTATTGTTGCAGTAGTTTTTTTTTTTGATGACATTTTTTGTCCTTGTAGATATTTTTGACAAGACATTTTTGTTGTTGCAAAAGTTATTTTTGTTCAGATTTTTGCTGTCTTTTTTTTAAAAAAAGTATTCTTTATTGCAGAACTTGCTATTTTTAGTTTATTTAGTAATTTTTGACAAGGTATTTTTGTTCTAGCAATTTTTGTGAAGATATATTTTGCTGTTGCAGGAGTTTTTCTGTTGCAATTTTTCTCGGTTGAAGATGTTATTTTTGTTGAGGTAATTTGGCTACAGCAGTGATCATTTAAGATATATGTTGCTGTTGCAGTGGTGAGTTTTGTTCAGACTTTTTAAATTGTTGTCTCTGTAGTCTTTGCCAATATGTGTACTGTGATCATTTTTTAGCCCTAGTTAGCCGTGACTAAACTCACCATGTCCGGACACTAGATGCTCATGGTTTAAGATAACTGACACTTCACATGAATTGTCCAGCCTGTATTCTACAGCCACCCAAAGGACCACTGGTTCACACTTGTTGTGCTGCCTGCCATTTTGGACTGAAGTGATAACAGAAGTGTCTGCCAAATTAATGTGACATAATGGATGAGTAAGACTGAGATCAGGTAACACAGGGTGGATCGGGGCAACAAGGCGCCTGTATGCCGATCTAGAAGCACCAGAACCAAACCCAGTCCCCATACTGCTCTGCAAAGGGGAGCAATGGGCCAGAAGCTGGGGATGATGGGGGCTCAGGGACTGGGCGCTGGAGACGAGGGGATGTTATCGAACGCCTAAATCAATTTATGGACATTTTTTGCAGATCGCTTACTGCACTGGAGAGGGTACAGAAGGAGTGGCCGCATGTTAATTCTTCAGGGGTGTGGCAGGGCGGTTTGGGAGGGCCTGGGACGGTTGTTGGGGGGAGTCGGTTCAGAATGGCTGCTTCACTGACCCTCCCAGACTGAGAGATTAGTCTCCAGTCAAACACATTGAAATACAGTGGAGTCCATCAGTATTCAGATCGTGGAAAATTTGCACTTTCTGGCTGCGCTCCAGCTATTTGGATTAAAAAAAAAAACAACAATAAATATGAAAGTAAAGAACAGCCAAAGAGCTGTAATTCGAGGGGGATTTACTGAGAGCAAAATTTAAGAATTACGGCACTTTCTACATGACGTCGCGGGACTCCAACACAAACATCACTTTTTCAGGCATGTTTCAATGGCCGTCATTCTGATATCATTTAGCTAGATTTTGTTAGCAGATCATGCCCTTTCGCAGCATTACACTTTGTTTTCACTTTGAGTTTGACAAATTTCCTAAAACAAATTGTTTATTACTAAAATTCTTATTAATGCTAATTAATGTAGTTCCAATACTTTAGATTATTAGCAATATCATCTATTTCTGTTTTGTAAATGGCCAAAAATGATTTTAATGCACATTAAATACACGTATCTAAAATACTAAACTGAGGGGAGAAAGACATTACTCTCCCTTTTCTCTGTAGTACGAGCACAGCTCTCTTCTCCCCACATTAGCATGAATCCTAATGAGAGCACAGGACCAGGCACGAGTCCACTGCCTAAAACATGTCCAATATCTGAAGGAACAGGAAATGAGACGGGAAATTCCTCCAATAGAAAGACAGCAAATATCTTTACAAGTTCAAGAGTAACAGAAAACAGGCTGGGCACTGATTTGAAAACAAAAATAACAAGTCAAGCATTTTTTTATATATATATATATATATATATATATATATATATATATATTTAAAAAAAGAAAAGCTATGGAAATTTAAATAAAGGTGGCAATGAAATACAAGACAGAAGAATAAAACAAGGCTCTAACTGTCAAGCCTGTTCACTTTCACATTTAGAGGGAATGTGCTTTGGTTCCATTCTAAGGGAGTTTTAATTGGTCTGTCTCTGCATATGCTTCCTGAATAGCTGTGGTAGTCTGCTGCATCACACCCATCTGCTCTGGACTCTCTGCGGATGACGGGCGGCTTTCGCTGCACGCGGGTAAAACATTTGACTGGGACTCAGACAGTTGGTGGCTCCATGATGAGGTCAGAGCAGCTCTTGGGCCCTTGAGCAAGGCCCTTAACCCCACACGGCAGCAGGGAGGAAAGGCCTCGGTCAATTGTTAGTCACTTGCGCTTAAAAAAAGTACAAAAAAGTAAAAAGTTCAATTAATAAGTTTTAAAAACTTGCATTACCGAATAACAATGGTAAACATAGGTTTTACATGGGTCCCCCGTCCGGTGTAAACCCGCGATTCCTCTCACCACGATCACAGCCAGGATCAGTCATCTGGCTGGCATGCTCTGGTCTTCTGAGACCCATAATGCACTGCGGCGGGGCAGGGTTGAGAGAGTGGGGCCGTGCAGACCTGCAGGTGTGAGCCGAACGCCGCGTTTGTTTTCATACGCCGGTCCCAGAGGAGGGACCAGGGATCAGAGCGCCGCGCGTACAGTCCTCCATTGTTCGCAGGACGAAACCGGACAGAGTCAAGAGCTGGCAGCAGGAATCAGGTGACCAAATCTGGAGTGAGTGAGGGCGCTTCCAATAGACAGTCGTCTACGCTTTACCCTATACTCCTCCAGCGAGGAGAAGTTAAGAGGGCCTATACCAGCACACCTGCGAATCAGGCGGTTACCAACCTCAAACAAAAAAATTAAAATTGAGAAGTCTCATTTCTTCCACTTTTTAAAAAACATCACTAGTTGTTATTTATAAAGCAACAGCTAGAAACAAAGTCTGTGTTCTAGAATTCCACAGCTCGGTTGATCACAGCGATCGTTACGTCAGCAACAGAAACCACTGAAGAACGATCTAATCCTGCATTCTTATAGGGTGAACTGGAGGCTCAATGCAAATTAGCCTGACAAAGCTTTGCTCTGGAAAAGGGCTATTCAACATTATCCAGAAAGGGCCGGTGTGGGTGCAGGCTTTCATTCCAACCAAGCAGTTTCACACCTGATACTACTAATCAACCCCAAGAGTCTTTGCTAAAGAGCTTGATTAGTAGCATCAGGTGTGTAAGTGCTTGGTTGGAATGAAAGCCTGCACCCACACCGGCCCTTTCTGGATAACGTTGAATAGCCCTGCTCTAGAATCTTTCCAAGACACTTTGCACAGGTAGACAGACTTGCCATGATGAGCTGGGTGAGATACTGTAATGTCTTGACCATCTCAAAGGCTTCCACTGGCCCAGATGCTAAATCAACAAACACAGAACACAGAAATGGGCATTTTATGCCCAATTTAGAGTCCAGTCGAGGACCTGATGCTCCTCGCTGACCGGACTCAGGACTCGGGCCAAAATAGAGGACTGACAGCAGACAACCTGCAGGTAAGTGTGAATCCACAGAGCAAATACGGCCATGAGTACAACTTCTGAATAAAGACACATCAAACCGGGGGTAGAATCTCGAGTACTGTTCTCTAAAGGCCTGTTCACACATAGACGCCGCTTCTACTACGATGGAAAAGTGGCCGAGAGTGTAGCCAAACGTGGGCCAAACGTGGGTGGGATCTCCATGAGCGTGGTTTGGTCGGGGTAGGATCTCCTAGGTCGGGAAGCAGCACGCTCTCCCCATGCTTATTTTGAACGTGCACAAAATAAGCGTAGCCAGGGCGTGGCCAAAAAAAAGCGGGGCAAAGTCTTATTAAGAACGTAGTGGGAACGCCATTACTGTACAAGCAGCGTGATAGCATCGTGGTGAGATCTCTGTGGTCGTAATAAAAACACAGCACCGTTCTTGTTGGAGCAGAGCCAGTTGAATCAAATCAGCATCAGGTCCGTTCATCTTCGAAGTTGGGAAAGAACTGAGGAAATGCTTGAACACCCCCGATTTATATAGATGTAACTGTCGTTTCTCGATTTAGGTAGCGTGCTCCAGGTCTCTGGGCTGTGGGAATGAGCGCTACAATTGGTGATACACAAATCAATCTTTAATCTTCGTTCTTCGTTAATCACACCAATAGAGTACTATGCAGCTAATGTTACATCCAACAAAACGAACTGCTCAACTTAATCGTTTTTTCTGCTACCTCCTTTTTCCCCATCACGCTCCTTCTTCCCTAGTAAAACAATTATAAGTAGGAACTAATATTCAATCGAAGCAAGAGGACATAAATTATAACTTCAATCAGTGCTCAAAATAATTGCATAAATTAAATAAGTACAGTGACTTTTGCTTACTGTATTGTATTTTCTTCACTCTCAAAATCAGTTGAGCAAGTATAAAATACTCCAAAGAAATATAATGCATACAGTAATTACAATTACATAGACATCGCCACAAATCGTAGCTACTAGAAGCGTAATATGGTCAGCACCAGCATAGCGACATCGTCCTACAGTCTTCTAGGTCTGTGCAACAACATAGTGTGGTCCTGTACATCGTAGCGGCAATGTAGTAGAAACGACCACTTGGTCGGCATTGGTCTAGGTGTAATCGTAGTGGCAGCGAGTCAGCAGCGCTTTTGACGTACAAGCATCGCAGTACAGTCGTGATGTAGTCTTTAATTTCCCAAATTGCAGGATTTTGATGGCGATAATGCCCCGATTTGATTACTTTTTCAGATCGGGGTGATCGGCATGGTCTTCTTAAGGTCGCAGAGCTGTGTGAACGGGGTTTAAATGACAGAACACAAAAAACATCTATCTAGACTCTGAAACGGTGCATTTGCCTACTGTGAACGATATTATTTCAGTATACTGGATATGAAGCTCGTCAAGAGGGGAAAATGTAATCTCAGTGCACTTAAAGGGACTATGTCTGCCGGGGCGCATGCGCGTGACGAAGCAAAACTTCTTGAAAGCGTTAGGTAAACTATTTCATGATCTTCGGAGATTTCGTGTAAGCGTTTCAATCTGTTTATACTGCATTCAGCCTTGAGAAGTTTGATTAAATTTTTACCAAAAAACTATCTTTATTGATCGTAGAGCCTGTTTGTAGCATCAGTTTGTCAAAGTTCGGGTTTTTGTAGCGTTATTATTGCTTTTAAGTTAGCCAACGTTGATTGTTCTGTCGTCCCATGGTGGCCGTCGAACTGGAAGCGGCCACAAAAGGATCTATGACAGCTGCATGTCAGGCAAGACGTTGCGACAAACAGGTTCTGCGAACATGAAAGACAGTCACTTGATAAAAATTTCCCCAAACTTCTCAAGGATGCACGCGATGCAAACAGATTGAAACTCCACCACGAATTCACCGGTTTACCTTGCCTCACACTTTCAATGTTTTTTCGCCCAAAGAAATATGAATGGATAGTATAATTTATTCTTTGTGGGTTTCGGCAAAGATAAATGCGGTTACTCTAGCAACTCCGCGTTTGCAGGCCATCTTCTGTATTTAAAACGGTGACGAAGGTACGCTTTACACATGTACTAATAAGCTTGGAGTTTGTATTTCTGCTCCCTTGATATCGCACTGCATGTATGAAAATGTTTATCGACTGGACTCTACTATGCATGTGCACCAGCTGACAAAGTCCCTTTAAAACCATCGAGAAATATCTGTATTTGCAAGGTTTGACTAAGAGGGACATACCCTGTCACAGCGGTGATTTGTGCACCCTTTACGAGACTCGCCTCTACATTATAGCGAGCGGAGAAAAATTCAGTCGGCAAGACTACATCAAATTCAAGAAGAGTTCTTTCACTTCCATGACCTATAACTCAATTTTTGAACAAATCCTCAACAGCTCATTGTGAAATGAACCTTCTGTTTCTCGCAGAAAGCTAAACCCAGCTCTCCTGCACAAAGCCCTGACGTCTTCCACATCACATCCAGCTTTCAAGGGGACCAGTGCTCACCAAATATACCAAATACTAAATAAATATCAGTCTTACTCGTACATGGAAAAAACAGCAGCACAGCTGAATTTCTGACACTGCCGCTGGATTAAAGATGTGCTTCATGGGTCTACTGGCTCAGCATAACTTTGGCGAAAACAATAAAATAAATTTGGGGAAAAAAAAAACAAATTAAAAAAAGTAGCGTAAGCTGAAGGCACCACCTGTATTATCTTGCAAAACATTATTTCCACAACACTAACCTTATTACCAGGAGATTACTAAATGTGCAACTTCGAGTTACACCAATGAAGCCTGTTCTGCTGCTGGGGAAAACATCCAAATCCGCAGTGAATATCACCCCCGTCTCGGCACAGCCGAACGCGAGGCGTTAGCGTAGCGAGGCGTTAGCGCGGGGAGGCGATGTACATCTGCAGCCAGAGAGAGCCGCCTGTTAGCGTAGCGCCGACTGTTAGCGTAGCGCTCTGACAGCTCCATCAGCTCCAGTCTCCAGGTACCTGTCAATCAGGACGCATCACTGAGCCCAACAGCACTCCCAGGACTTTCTCCCCGTAACGCGCGTCAGCGCCGCTACAGCTCTATTTACGGATACACACGGTCCTACTTCTGTTTTTTTGTGCAACAAGGCCCTAATCGCTGAACAAGAGAGGAGGAGGGAAAGAGGGAATTGAAAAGAGGAAAATGAAGTATTTTGTCTCCTGAACTGGTGCAATTCTTCAGCCATGAGGACAGAATTGATGAGTGAAATCAGTGGGCCGAGTTAATGGCAGGAATTCGCTCCTGAAACTTTGCAGTTTTTAATCCCTGGAGTTACACCACTGAAAAAAAGAGAAGAAAAAAAACAAGCAAGTCTAGACGTGAGGGGAACACCACTCAGCCTGCCCCGGCCTCTGATTGGTCAGTTCTTTCTCCACCGAGTAACAAAAGCACCGGGTCATTCATCCCTTTTTCTGCGAGACCCCCCCGCCGCCGTAATTAGATTAACGGTATAGCGGTGGACAAAGCCGGGCCCCCACTTCACATCGGACGGCACGTGAATCGGGACAAACGCGTATCTGAATCGCAGGCGGGGAATGCGGCGGCTCGGGTATTTAGCATACCCTTTATAGCGGAATGAGATGTTAATTGCGTGCCATTACCCCCCTAAACCGCTTGCTTGTTGTATTAATCAGTGCGCTAATTGATGCGGGATAGAAATGTAGCCGAGGGCGAGAGTGCGAAGAGCGCAAGCAGAAGATGGCGGATAAGGGATTATCGGGCGAAAGCATATGGAGGAGCCGGCGTCGCTCCGCAGCCACAAGCGCCAGAGTCCTGTGATGGCTGCAGCGAGTCCCCACAAACAAACAACAACAAACCGAAGGGATATTTTAATTAACTGAATGTATGAAATAATTATTTTCTTTGAGGAGAGGATGATTCAGTGATGAAACACAAAGCAAACACAGCACATAAGCTGCACGTGGAGGGAGAGGAACACAGGGCTTCTGCTGACTTACACAATTAATCTGTGTGTAAGGGTGTGTGAGAGTGTATATGAGTGAGTGTGTGTGTATGCATGTCTGTGTGTGTGTGTGCTTGCGTGTAAGAGTGGGTGCGTGAGACAGTATGTGTGCGAGTGTGTGTAAAGGTGGGTATGTGTGAGGGCATGTGTGAGACAGAGTGGGTGTGTATCTATATATTAGAGTGTGTGTGTGTGTGTGTGTGCGCGCACACGCATGTGAGAGCGTGTGCAAGACAAGTCCCCACAAATTCACAGGTCCTAAAATAGACCCCAGGTACACAGGTAGACCAACTTCCATCAGTTGCACTGCCCCTACAGCTCAATAACAATGCAGTACTTCAGAGACCAATCACGGAAACACAGCCCTGCGGACTGGTGGGCTGAAAACTGAACTCACCAGCCGCCACTGAGCTACTATTCAAAAAAAGACAAAAAATGCTTCATTGTAAAGCAAATTCTCTTGTCAGCATTAATTTATTCAAAATATGCAATTTCAGATCAAAGGCATATGTTCATGACAGTCATACATATAATTTAAGCACATTTGAAATGCTAATGGTTTGAAATGTCGCCACAAAGACTTCTTTAAAACAATTCTCTCCCCCCACAAGTCTCCTACACCCAAGGCTCAAAACTGAACTCAATAACATTGCACAGGCACGAGATGCATTATTAAGATGCACGGCCACGACATTAAACCCTTAAAATTAAATTTTTCCACTGAAGTTTTCCCTTAAGTAGGTTCAAAATCAGGAGACGTATTTTTATCATATTCTGGGACAATGTCACATACATGTTCACATTCTGATTCGCAGAAGCTACATCACACTTATATCCAGAGAAATACAACAGAAATACGATACTTCATAAATAAAAACAGAATGCAATGATTTGCAAATCTCATCTAAACTGACATTTTATTCACAATGGAACATAAATAACATATCAGATGTTGAAAGCGAGACATTTAAATTTGATGGCAGCAACACATCTCAAAAAAGTTGGGACAGGGCCATGTTGACCATTATGTAGTATCCCCTCTTCTTTTAGCAACAATAAATGTAAATGTTTGGGAAGTGAGGAGACCAACTGCTGAAGTTTTGGGAAAGGAATGTTCTCCCACTCTTGTCAGATGACGGATTCTAGCTGCTCAACAGTCCTGGGTCCAGATTTTTCGTTTTATGATGCGACAAATGTTTTCTATTAGTGAATTGTCTGGACTGCAGGTAGGCCAGTTCAGCACCCAGACTCTTCTACAGCGAGGCCATGCTGTTGTGATGGATGCAGTATGTGGTTTGGCTTTGTTTTGCTGAAATATGCAAGGCCTTCCCTGAAAGAGACGTTGTCTGGATGGGACAGTATGTTGCTATAAAACCTCTATTTACTTTTCAGCATTGATAATGCCTGTCCAGATGTGTAAGCTCCCCACACCATAGGCATTAATGCAACCCCATACCATCAGAGATAAAGCGTTTGAACTGTGCGCTGATAACAAGCTGGATGGTCCCTCTCCTCTTTAGACCGCACGACACTACCTTCGTGGTTTCCAAAAAGAATTTCAAATTTTGATTGATCTGACCACAGAACAGTTTCCCATTCTGCCTCAGTCCATTTTAAATGAGCTTTGGCCCAGAGAAGATGGCGGCGTTTCTGGATCGTGTTCACATATGGCTTCTTCTTTGCATGATACAGCTTTAGCTTGCATTTGTAGATTGCACGGCAAACTGTGTTCACAGAAAATGATTTCTGGAAGTGTTCCTGAGCCCATGCAGTGGACTCCAATGCAGAATCATGCCCGTTTTTAATGCAGTGCCTACTGAGGGCCCGAAGATCACGAGCATCCAACATTGACCTTCGAACTTGTTCCTTGCGCACAGAGATTTCTCCAGATTCTCTGAATCTTTTGATGATATTACGTACTGTAGATTCAAAGTCTTCGCAATTTTACACTGAGGAACATTTTTCTGAAATTGTTCCACAATTTTTAGTTGCAGTTTTCTGCAGATCGGTGTATCTCTGTCCATCTTTACTTCTGAGAGACTCTGCCTCTCTAAAATGCTTTTTTTATACCCAGTCATGTTACTGACCTGTTGCCAATTAACCTAATTAGTCACAAAAAGCTCCTCTGGCTGTTTTTTTTTTTTTTTTTTTTTTTAAATCAGTACCACTCACTTTCCCTGCCTTTTGTTGCCCCTCTCCCAACTTTTTTGAGATGTGTTGCAGCCATCAAATTCAAAATGAGCTGATATTTTTCATGAAATGGTAAAATGTCTCACTTTCAACATCTGACATGTTGTCTATGTTCGATTGCGAATAAAATGTGGGTTTATGAGATTTGCAAATCATTGCATTCTGTTTTTATTTACAATTTACATAGCATCCCAACTTTTTTGGAATTGGGGTTGTATTCAAACCCTGGACGCCATGTTTTTATGGCCACAGCATTACCTCAAATGGAAAATATCTAGATCTTGTGCATCGTTTTCTACCGACTTTCCAGTAATTCAGCAGGACGTATGTGGCCTGAAGTTCAACAGGTCTGAATGCAGCAGCTGAATTTGACATACATGGGTCTGTAGGTTTTACGGAGTTAATGCTGTCACAAAGCCATAAATCACAATTTGTGTTCATGGTTTTCATGTAGCACACAGACACTATCGGGAAAACTGTGGAAACTGCACGACTGTAGTTTCCTTTTTCAAACTGGTGTTTTTTCCCCCTCAGGAGTCACTATAATATGCACCCGTGATAATAGCACTGTTCCGGGATCCGTACAGCTGCAGTATCGCTCGGACCAAGCGACCCGCACAGGAGTCAAAGACTCGCCTGAATTTTCTCTTCCTGTTCGTCTTTATTCTGCGTCCTCAGTCGCACTCGATTTTGGGCAGCAGATGAAAATGACAGGGTCGGGCCGCTACTGATTCGCTGCGACCCCTCGGTCACGACTCCGCTCATGACGGCATGCGCCAGCTTATTTTAATTAGGACGCCCAATACCCACCCTCCCGTTTATATTGGAGGCTCCCACACAGAAAAGACTCCTCACACTGAGCAAATGCGTTGGCCATCCATGCCGGCTCGTGGTCGCCTCACAATTTTCACCGCTAGCATCTGAAAACTGAAAGGGACGAAAAACGCGATTGACCCAAAATATAACGAATGCCAGGGTGGCGAATTTCCAAAATCCGCAATTTGGACTCCCATTTCAAGAAATCATTGATCCGCCCATTGAAGCCAAGCGTCAGGGTTAACCCATCAAATACGGTTTCTCAGCTGCACGAACACAGAGAGCCAAAAAAGTTACGATTGGAAAAACACACCAAAAAAAACATTTTTTGGGGGGGGTGGGGAATGGAAAATAGGGCAAAAGTGAAAAATAGCAGTGGCATCAGCGCTCCTTACTGCGAATCTCTCCTCCCTTCATTTTATTTCTTCTCCTGATCCACGGGAGTCTAATTACCGCGGCCCGGCTGGCCAGCCTCGATCGCAGAGAGCGAAATGACACAATATTCTCTCCCGTCCTCGTATCGCACATGATGTCCTGTCATTCCTGCTGCCGCCACCACAGACCCCGGCGTGGCAAAGCTGCCCGCCATCTGTCTCCGGCCTGGTAATAAGGAGTCATTACCCTGCCAGTCCCGTGCCCGGCACATATTTCATGCCCCCAGTCGCACTTCCTGTGGCCACTCAGATCACTTTATGGCGTTTGAGAGATCGTGCCCATCGCTCACGCCTCGCAGGGTTGTGACTTTGCCTGACCGCTGCCCACACACTTCATACTTCCCAGCTCTAGTACACAATACGCCCAGCGCCTCGTCTAATTCGGAACAGAAAACGAAGCGTCAATATTTCATATTATCAGTTCAATCCGATCCATAAAACTCATTCAGGCTCTGAGCGACCTCAAAGCATCTTGTGAAATAAAGTAAATATGAAGCCACACCACGCAGATAAGAGTATCCGTCAACTACAACCACAAACTGAAAGTTTACTTCCCACGGTAAATGCTGCTGAAGACAGAGACTTTGAACTAGAAGCACAACAAAATTACAAAAGATACACTATGACTCAAAGACGGATACAAGTACAGCCTGACGGTGCGAGATGAGGATACAAGTATAAAACTTACGGGCCAAAAGATGAGGATGCAAGTGATGCAAGACAGTTAAGGAACCGTCTGGAGCCCCATCTCTTAAGACAGTCCCTCAGCAAACACTAATTGCTAATGATATGCCGTTTCAAGCCCTCTCGTTTTGTACTTGTATGTCACTGTAACTAGCCCATCGCAGTGCTTCAAGAAAGGGCCAGAAACGGGTAAATTCCACTGAATTGCTGGTTAAAGAAAATGTACATGTGGCACATACTGCAGACACATATTAAGACAATAGTACAAAGCAACAAGCATTAAGATGCATTTAAAAAGCTACATCAAATCGCAAAGGCTTGAGATTAGATTTTAAAAGATGGAGACACAAGCCAGACAAGCGAGTGAATGAGAGAGATTGCTGCGGAGAAAATGGCCGCGGCTTGAGCCAGTAGCAAGTGCTAACGACCCAGCTGTGTGCCGCAAGGCCTCCTGTGGCTGAGGGGTGATGACATGGATGAGGCCGTGCAGACCCATCGACCCCGCCCCGCAACAGGAGCTCAGGGAGAGGGGAGCAGAGCAGGGCCAGGTGAGTGACCTCTGTGTGTGAGTGTGTCTGTATGTGTGTTTAAGTCTGTGTGTGTGTCGGCATTAGGCTTGTGTAACTGAGTGTGTGTGCGCGCGTGCGCGCGTGTGTGTGACTACGTATGAGTGTGTGTGTATGTCTGAGAGTGCACGTCTGTTTGAGTCCGTGTGTGTGTTGGCATTAGGCGTGTTTGCCTGGGTGTGTGTGCGCATGTGTGTGTGTGTGTGTGTGTCTGAGAGTGCATGTGTGTTTGAGTCCGTGTGTGTGTCGGCATTAGGCGTGCGTGCCTGAGTGTGTGTGCGCATGTGTGTGTGTGTGTCTGAGAGTGCATGTGTGTTTGAGTCCCTGTGTGTGTTGGCATTAGGCGTGTTTGCCTGGGTGTGTGTGCGCGCGCGCATTTGTGTGTGTGTGTGTGTGTCTGAGAGTGCATGTGTGTTTGAGTCCGTGCGTGTGTTAGCATTAGGTGTGTGTGTACCTGAGTGCATCTGCGCGTGTGCATGTCTGAGTGTGTGTGCATGTGTGTGTGTGTGTCTGAGTGCGCTGGCGTGTGTGTGTGTGTGTGTGTGTGTGTGTGTGTCTGAGTGCATGCATGTGTGTGTTCTGTTCGAATGTGTACCATATGGATAAATGCCTCAGTGTGCGTTAGTGGTGAATACAGGGTGCGTTCAATATTTATCTGTGCACGCCTACATGAGTGTTGCGTGTCTGTGCATATAGTGCGCATGGTATGTAGTGTGTGCGTTCAGAGCGAGTACGTGAATGTGTGCCTGCATTGTGTGTGTTCTCTGTCAATGTGTAGTATGGACACGCCTGCATTTGTATAGTTCACTGGTGTGTGTGTGTGTGTGTGTGTGTGTGTGTGAATGCTTTGGAAACCTATACATGTGTAGGCAGGAACATGTGAATGAATGCATTTGCACGCCTGTGCGAGTACACTTGTAGAGCAGCGGAGCAGTGGATTTTTTTTTCGTTTTAAATATTGGCTCAATCTAATGCATGTGAGGTCAGAGGCCTTCTTTTAGGGCATCTAGATCTCAGCTGAATGACGCAAAAAATTGCAGCTGTTTCCTTATATACTCCCACAAAACAAAAAGGAATAAAATATAAAGCGTTTTTAAAAAAATAATAAAGCCAAAAGACAACCTCTGTAAGTAATGGTTGAATTTCAGGAATAAAAACACCTTCAGTCAGACTTATGGGACCATTCGTCATACATTATTCTGAACCTGAAGCCAAGGAAATGGTACTCAGTTCAAAACACTGACCGCAGTGCGTAACACGGGCTGTGTGTTTGTTTAACTTGTTCGCCCTGGGTGGCAGCATCAGGTGGACACTACGACCTTTCACCTCAGCGATCATTCTCCGAGCACACACGCTCAAAACGATGACCTCATCGCTGAGCTCCCTGTAGACCCTATATTTAGTGTGGGACACCCCTATGACAATCAGGAGAAGGGAATGTGCTGGAAGTCCTTCCATAAAACCAATCAGGGTAAAGGCCACGGGACTCATAAATCACTCATTTTGGAGGGCAATGCCAGGTCAGGGAAGTACCCATTTCCCCGTTATTTTCGTCTGGAGGCCCACCACAGTCCTGTGAACCCGGGTCATGTGTGGTCATGACCTCAATACGGTCAACAAGCACCAGAAAACAACCAACCAACCATCAGCCAAACACAATCAATTCTGTCAAAACAAAAACTGTTATTTTTAGATGCCCAAGGCTCCACATTGTAGTCATAGAGCAACAGAATCTCCAGATGTGCAAAACCATGATTCAGCCCAGCAGTTACTGCCGATGCACAGACAATGAACCAACTGGAAACGACACTCATGGCTCCCAGGTCTTGTGCGCACATGAGGAAGAAAACTTTAAAAAGCCACAGATTTAAGATAATAACAAGGCAACATTGTCACCAATATCCCCCGCCATGGTAAGAATGGCCATAACTCCGTGAAAGTGAATTTCTCGGAATCAATTGTGAACTCATTCAATAGGGTCATTAGTACTGGCCACACACAAAATTTCACCCATGAAGGTGCAATAGTTGCCGAGAAAACTAGTCCCCATTGCAAGTCCCATACACCAAATCGATGAACAGAAACAAGGACCATAACTCTGTTAAAAAAAAAATTTCTCGGAATCAACTGTCAAACTCATTCAATAGGATCATTAGTACTGGTCACCCACAAAATTTCATCCACGTAGGTGCAATAGTTGCCGAGAGAACTTGTCCCCATTGCAACACTCATACACTTGAGTCCATGAACAGAGTCAAGGACCATAACTCTGTAAAAAGAAATTTCTCGGAATCAATTGTCGAACTCATTCAGTAGGGTCATCAGTACTGGCCACATACAAAATTTCATTCATGTAGGTGCAATAGTTTCCGAGAAAACTTGTCCCCATTGAACCCGGACGGAATGACGGACAGACGGCTCCATTCCAATATCCCCCGATCCACTTCGTGGCGGGGGATAATAATCTTAAAACACTACATTATCAATCACTCAGATCAACTACAGGTCTCGACATTGCTGCAATCAAAAATCAAAAATTAGAAATCATTTGGACAGTTACCAATGTATGAGGCAGAATTATCTTGGAATGCGGGAAAACAAAGACTGAAGATTCAATTCAAGAATGGGGTAATGGACACAGTGCCCTTGATATCTGACCAGGATTCACTCATGTAAATGAGCTGATGAATCAATGTAGAGCAGTTAAAGGAGAGAAATGAGAAATGACACATCGATTGGCCCAGTGTTTGGTCGTCCCACTAAGTGACTGCTAACTAAAATGTCAACTTCACAGCATTTGGACAGAAAACCTGTATGTACAAGAGGAAGTTTTTCCAGAATATCCTCCCGTTTTCGAACCTCACCAAGGTCATGGCCACGAACATGCACACATAAAATTTCATTAATCTAGGTAAAAGTAGTTTCTGTAAAAACTTGTCGCCGCTTATCCGGACGGACTGACAGATGAATGAGCGCCATTGCAATAACCCCCGCTCCGCTTCATGGTGGGGGCTAAAAATGAGGATGAGGGTTAATGGGATTTGTTAAATTAATTTAAACTTAACAATTTTGAATTTCAAGAACTTCACAAGGATAACCCACATGTGCCGTACAGCTCACCGGAGTGCCATTACATACAGTAGCACCAGCGTGGGCAACAAACGGGTGGGGCAGTTTAAACTCCGGACGAGCCCCCAACCGCACCCCTGAGCCCTGCTCCACACACCCACGCTTGACCACTCAGCAGCGGGGCAACCCACTCGCACCCCCACGCGACTTCAGCTCGAACTCAGGCTTCAGCACAAACATGCAGCAACAAAGCCATGTACAAAAATAGGCCAAAGAACATTTGAGAGAAACCGCTAACTGGGCTCACACTGACCGCGCTCTGGGGGAGACGCAGGCTATAGCGCGCTCTACAGTCCCTTCAGCACAAGAAAACAGGACCGCAGCGGTCTCATTAGAGTGCATGTGTGTGTGTGCGTGTGGTGATAGGTGGGTGGCAGACAATCTGGGTACACCAGCTTCAGACTGGAGATAAGGAAGACCTGCATGGTGCTAACACACACACTGCGCCCCAAATAAGCATGCTAAACGGCTAGCTGTGCGCTATTCTGAAAACAAATAGCATCACACAGCCCTCTACTTCACTGGAAATGTGCCATTTAGTCTCAGTATTTGAAGAGCGACTATTTCAAAGTGCTGCAATTCCGAAATATCCAGTCAAGGACATACCCTCAAATGAAAAAGATATGAAATTAAAATGCAGACTACCAGCTTTAATTTGAGGGCATTTAAAATCAGATCAAGTGGTGGCTTAGAGGTGGAGCTTGCTGCCATCTCAGCTGATTGTGAAAATACGGATCATTTTAATAAACTTTCAGATGTATGAAAAAATTTTGTACGGAGAAGATATTATATTCCACGATCCAGTTTTTCTCAGATGAAAATACCTGTGACATCACTCATCCTAGTACCTGAGAGACAAATGTCCCACCAGACTAAAAGTTGGAAAACAATCATCCTCTTTTGTGACGTCCTTTCCAGCGCTGTTTCCGAAAATCCCGCAAGGGCCCCAGGAGCCGAAAGTGAGCCATGAGCCCCCCAACCCCTCACACCATCGGATTACCACACCGCCACCATACCACACCACCAATGGGCTCGTTGCCAGCTGCAAATATTGTGGTTTGAGGTCCGCTCCCAAATCATCCCTTCTGCATCCGTAAACTATTTTCTCACAAAAAGCTGAAACAAGCCCTATAAACTAGACAGTCTGGTCGCCTGCAACAGCATGGGTGTCGCCCCCGAAAGCCCACTCCTCCCCTTTTTGGCATTATTCGGCCAATACTGTCGCCACGGTAATGAAAATTGATAGGTGTCATAACTGAAGTATAACAGATGTCCATACCGAATACGATAGTAATTGTTCAAAAATTACAGCCTGCAGAGCTTCCACTAGAAAGTGTCTACGGACACAGACACGGCAGCAGCGGCGGCGGAAACGACATGCATGAATCCATCGTAGCCACCCGACTTTGTCCGGGGGCTACAATAATACCCAGAACAGGGGCATCAAACTCAAGTCCTGGAGGGTTGTTGTCTCTGCTGGTTTTGGGTTTGTTCCTGCACTTGAGTGCTTTATTGATTGGCTAAGGAGTCAGTATACCTTGTTCACATGACCATAATTAGCTGGTGATTGAATAGAAATATTAGATCCCAGAGACACTGCGGATCTTGAAGGCTAGAGTTTTGGCGCTTTTCTACTGCATGGTACCGGGGGCTCTACTCTGTTTTGGTACCAGGTACTCATTTTCCACACAGAATAGTACCTGCTCAACTGTAGGCAGGGTCAACCATGGAAAGTGCCATAAATTAATCTTCAACGCGACACAGAATCCAACATCACCTCACGCGACACAAACGCAGGAACAATGGAGGATGTCAAGCGGTTGATGTTGTATGTTCTGGGTAACGACGTTAGGTGGCTATTTATCTGGATGCTTATTGATTTGCCCCAAATTTTTTAATGTCATAAGCCATCATATTCTGCGTTTCTGGCAACTGCCTAACTTGCTTGCGTTTGGCTGTTAACTGTTGGTGAGCTGCTGCGCATTTTACAACCCAGTGTTCGCTCCTCCCTTTATCCGTTAGGGTATGATAATATAATCGTCTTGCCAGAAAGTTGCCATCGTACGTCACCCTGAAACGTTTATTTTGAGTTAAGTTTGCGTTTAAGAAAGCTATCTAGTTTGTTGGTTTGGATAAGCATTCCACCACTAGAGTCATGTCTTAATGTTTACACCTCAGACGGAGTCTGGCCAATCAGTGGCCTGCAGCGCTTTGGCTTCGCATTTTAGTACCGGCTCGACTCGCTCGGAACCTCGGCCGAGGTGGTTCTAAAAAAGCACCTGGTACTCGGAAAAATCCACAATGGAAATGCATAAAACACTGAATACAGTCCAGTGGAGCAGAGCCGTACCACGCAATGGAAAAGTGCCATTTGAGACCTCTGATCGAGAAAAGAAGGGCACGTCAATTTCAGTCATTAAATCAGTATGCAGTCCAGTGTGAATTGACAGATAAAACTCACAGATCCATATGCAGTGTCATCAAACATTGAATTACACAGTGAATCAGCTGACACATTTTCCCTGAGAAGACTTGTAGTAGATCAGGCAAAGCGAGGGCCTTGCTCTAGGGGCCAACAGCTGCTCTGACCTTACTGTGGTAACGTCACCGCTACAACCGCCAACCTTCGAGTCGCACTTAAGCCCCTACAGGATGCCCCAAACAATTCATAACAGCAACAAGGGTTTTGTGGTCATCACTTCCCCTGCCCGCTGCGATACACCAGCACGCCACGGTTAGCACATTAGCAATGCCTCACACACACCCTATACACTCACACATACACCCCCTACACAAACTCGTACTCACCGCTATCTCCGCAATCACGCAGCAGCTGTCATTAATGAGCAGACTCACCGTGAGGTCGAAAGGTCAGGACAGGCACCCCAAGTTCACAGCAATTAAGGAGGAGAAGAGGAGGGCGGGGCCGTGAAGCTGTGTGTAGGGGTTTTAATTTTAGGACACAATGGCGCAGGTGTAAAAGCAGAATTCTGCCCAGATTCCGGCCTGACAGGTGACCACAAACCGCCTTAACAAGCAGGTAATTACACCACAGAGATAATTTATTGAACTAAGTGCTACTTTCCCCAGCCGCAATGGGGAGACCGCAGCCCAATTAAGCGGGGAGGGCCCTGACAATGGAACATGTGCTGCATTCAGAGCGCCAGCGGCAGGCCGCGGCGACAGCGCTGAAGATTAGCCGGGACACAAAGCGCGACAGAGCAGGCCAAGCCACTCAAACGCAGTCATGCCTGAGCTGCACGTCACAGCGGCAAGAGAACAGTGGAGAAAAAACTGAACACGCTTGATCAGTCCCTGTGTTTGTGTTTATAATGCTCCGAGTCCTAACAAGATCGCCCAACCTGGACGAAGCGGCCTGTTACGACAGCTCCCAATATGGCCATGTTACCGTCTCCTCATAACTCTTTTCCAAACCTCTCTTCAGTCGTTGCTCGCTCAAACACAGCACTCAATCTCACGCTACTGAAGAGAATAGCGTCATTTTAACGTCTATGTGTCACGTGAACACTAATTCAGTGTTAATATTAAGTGTTATGTATTTTACTATGTTTATTGAGCATTTATGAATGGCATTTTTTTTTTTTGAAAAAATTAACTTTTTTGCAAGGTATACCCACCACTTCTATATGACTGTCATGGTACACCGGTGGAGAAACTAGACCTTCAACACGAAAGTGGTTAAAATAGCACAACAAAGCTTTCCCAGTTTTTATTTGACATCCATAAATACGGCCCTGTGCAATGGACAAGAGAGTCCAGTGCTTCTTGGTTGACGAAAATACTGTCAATATTTCAAATTTTCCCTTTTTTGGAGATGTAAATCCTCGCAATCCCTGATTTCAGCGAGCAGAGAGGATGAGGCCCGAAGCACAGCCTGAGAGAAGCAGAGCCCATTAAATCCACAGCCTCCTCCGCCACACAAACAAAGCCAGCCCACCTGAGAGCGCTCAGCACAGGATGTAGGGCTACTTATAGTAACCCCCAAACCAGCCCACAAGAATAGCAGGAAGAGCACCCGAGAGGGGGGCCGTCCCGGAGCTTTGAACCGAAATGGGCCCAGCACATCGGCCCCCGATCTTTGAAGGCAGGGGCGTCCTCCGTACCCGCGTGTCCTGTTGTGAACCAATTGTTTCCTCTCTCGCTTTGTTTTTCTGTCATTACGCGTTGACACCCAGTAGGATTCATTCCGAAACCTGAGGCAGCTCCACTGCAAGCGAGAGGGGGCGCTACAGGAACCCTGGAGATGGTGTTTGCAGGTGACGGTGTGGAAATTTGTGAGGAATGGCCCGTTTCCCGAAGACACGACAACGGAATTCACTGAAGCAACCAATCAAAACTGTGCTGACAGGACCTCCCGTGGTCGCTGAACCTTTACCAGGAAGTTCAGTCTAAAACTTAAGTATGCACACTTTTCAGGAGAGAGGCAACACAACAGACCCCTAGTGTACAGCGTTTCCGCTAGGACTTTTTTTTTTCTTGCCAGTCAACATACCAGGAAGGGATTCATTTTGTTGGAAAAATATCGGTTTTTGCATATACTATGAGATCATTTCCAACACAATAACTCATAAAACTGGCAACGTCAAAGACTAACATTAAGAAGACAGCATACACAGAAGCACTTTAAATTATACTGTTCTTCATGGCAAAAATGTGCTCCACGGCATGAAGACATGAAGACAAATACAGGCTAACTAACGTCCCTTCACAGCACTCCTGGCCCATGATCTATGCAATGCTCTCCTGATGAATAGCCAACGGCCTCGTAATGCTGTCGGTGATTCTGCAAACTTGCCGGCACACTTGAGACTGGGAACATGCAGGCAATTCTTGCGCATGTAGCCCACTATGGGTACTAACAGACACTGTATAGGGCACTACCTGCTAAAGTCACAAATAAGGTCATCACAAGCTGTTGTTATAGTGAATTCTCCATACGGCCTTTGAGGGCCATCTCGATTGCCATGGCAACTTGCAATACGCTCCTGGCATCAAAAGGAGTTCAGGGTGGCACCGACTCCTCACTTGGTCATATTTGGCATATCTCTTAACCCCTTAAACGCCAACTTTTCTCTTATGTTCCCCCTTAAGTAGGTTCATGATCTGAAAAAGCATTTTTTTCACATTTCAGTAAAATGTCGCACATATATTCCTTCTCTGCTGTTTGCAGCGCATCACTGAAGCTACATCACACATATTGAGAGAAATATTCAAATCCAGGACGCCATATTTTTATGGCCACAACGTTACATCAAATGGAAATTATCTAGATCATCTACAACATTTTCAACACATTTCCCTGCCATTCAGCAGGTCATTTTTGGGATCGTTGGAAACCGTGGGATCTTCACTAGAATTTAAAACAGGACTGAAGGTCCACAGGTTTGGATACAGCAGTTGCATTTGACAAAGAGGCCATGTTATCTTCGGAGGATCTACCTGAAGGATGTTTTCAAGAGTTTTTCCTCACAGTGCAAAAGAAGTAAAGGTAATCATCTGTTGTTTTGAAGTCTTCCTCATCAGGAAACATCCTGGAAATCTTAGGATGGTGTAGAAAACAATATGATGAAGACAATAACAAAAAACAAAGCCTACTCCCTGTTGCCTGGATTCAAAAAATGACATGTAATGTCATGTATGCGTCAGCTACATGTAAGTGATTTCAGTGTTCATTGGTAGATCTCCATGAATTTCACAAAGTTCACTTTGGTAGTGGAGAGGCCTGCGCTATTTTAACAGATTTAACTCTGTGTTCTGAATGATGCACTGAACAGTGAGTGTAATCTTGGATGCCACTTGGCATTCCCGGCAAAAACCGTGACTTGGTTCTTAAATTACTACAGGGAGGAATAGTGTTGGGAGTTTCATACTGCATTATTGCCATCAAGAGACAAGCACTGGTTAACATATTTTTTCATTTTTTTGACTGAAGATTTTTAAGGCAAATTTTTGAGTTGTGTTCTAAGTGTTAATAATCAAGCAAGTCCTTATTCACGGCACTGTATATTTGGTTTTGCCTAAAATACCAGGTAGCCTACTTTCTGTGAATATTATAGCCGGACATTTTTGACAGCAATGTTTAATTCACTTAATTAATTTAATTCACATTTAATTTTACCGGTCAAAAACCAGAATTTACACTGCCAAAGCAAGAGTAACAAAACATACTGAGTATACATGCAAGTCCAGAGTTAAGTACTCAGAGCCTGCTGAGTATTCACATGAGTTCTGAGCATGTAAACCAAAACTGAGTATTTACACAAGTCCTGAATATACACACTAAACAATTTGAGCATGCACAGGTCCTGAGTATAGACACAAAACATAATGAGTATGCCGATATGCCATTCTGTAGATTTTCACTACAACCCTGAAAATGCACGCCTCACTCCACAGATGGAGCACGGCTGCAAAACCCTGTTCCTGGAGATCCACAATCCTGTACGTTTTCAGTCCAATCCAAACAAAGCGCACTTCATTCTACAGCAAAGGCAAGGCTGCCCATTGCTGTCAAATGATATCTACCATCGAGTTGGTTTTCACTTTGACACTAACAAAGCGCATCTGATTCAACAGCTACAGCAGGGCTGCCCAGCCCTGTTCCTAGAGATCTACCAAATGGCAGGTTAAAGCCGCTTTCACATCGGACGCGAAACAAATTTTTTGCACGATAGATGACGGCGTTTCGCGTGTATTCGTGTCTTTGCATTGTCTTTGAATGTAATCTGTCGTGCGAAAAATTCATTTCACGTCCGGTGTGAAAGCAGCTTAACACTCCAACTCTTTAAAAAAAAAAAAAAAAAAAACACACACACACACACACACACACACACCTCATTTAACAGCAAGAGTCAGATGCGCCAAATTCAGGTTGAAATTATCATCTATAGGATCATCTTCAGGAGCAGTGTTGGTTAACACAGCCATACAGTGTGGGTGATGGGAAAACATGGCAGTGCTACTTAGTTTCTTCAGGAGATGAAATTCCCAAAGGTTCTTCCAGAATTAGATCACCTCAGCGGAAGGATGGGTGGACATGTATTGCCCCTGAATGCAAAATCACATAGAAGTCCCTCCATGATATCAATGCTGCTCTTAAACACCTGAAAATAAACAGCAAATTTATCTTAAAAAAAAAAAATCCTTTTTGCTGGGTGTTGCATTACAGATGTCCCAGCACATTTGAGGTCCCTGACCTTGATCTTGTGGCTTAATTTCCAACTGCATCAGCATCTAAAATTCAGATTTTACAGAGGTTGTCCTGGATACAGACTTTTGCTAATAACTGAGTAATGACATGCAGTTTGAGGCCATTTATACCTGCAGAAGTTCATGAAGATTGAAAAGCAGTTAGCCTGACGCTCCTGAATGAGACACCCTCTGCCACATACTCTTGCTCTTAGCACGTCATCTTTTAGCTCATTACTGGCTCTGCATTTCCACTGTGTCAGTTCAGATTACTCCACTGGAGGATTCAGAAGCCTCTATTCAAATTTCCAAAATAACTCATGCAGCTAATAGGAGTACAGGAAAATATTTTCCCCCTCAAAGACCATGAGAAAAATTTATTTTTTCTGTGATATCAGCGTCATTAAGAGGCTTTTTTTGTCTTTTAGATCCATTTCCTGAAGCTTTCCAGGCTTACAGATGGTGCTGCAATAGAATGCATCACACTGGAAGTGAGTATGTTCAACACACCCAACGGAAGTCAGTTTTAAGAGCTACATACATGGGATATGGCTTAATACCAGCCAAATCCTCTCCCTGTCATTCAGGACTGAGTGAAACTGGAATGCAGTCTGTACTCAGAGAGCTCAAATACTTTTGGGCTACAGTGAGTGCAGCGCATCCACACAAGTGTCATACATCCACGGCTTAACAAAATAGATCCTTTTCATTTCAGAGAGATCAGCTTTCGTAAAAAAAAAGATAGAGTAATTCTACGGGTGTCACCAAAACTAAAGGGTGGTATCTGGCAGGTAGAAACAGGAGCGATTTCCATCGAAAAATCCTGGTAAAATATACACAAGAGGCACAAAGAGCGAGGGTGTTAACCTCTGACCTCTTCAGGGTGCAATATTCTTCACACGTGCTAATCCTCGGGCAACTGAACAGGCTTGTGTTCGATAGTGGTGCCGAGCAGCACGTCAACCTGCCACAGCAGGAAATCCCCAGCAATAAACGACACAATACCGCTACTAGCACAAGACCGCCAACGTGGACAATGCAGCTTCCTACATCTTTGTGTCCTCATCAAACGAGGAGCAAACCAAGGATTACTATGCAGCAAGTGATGAGAGTACTGATACTGCTAATACTACTAATTCTATTGCTACAACAAACGGATTAGTTCTGCGAGGAGCTATCGAGTATTGACGTGACTATGTCACTGCTACTTAGCATCAGGTGCCCAATTTATAATGGGGTTCACACACTTTCCGGCATTACTCAAATTAGAAAGAATTTCATGACCTGGTTCGCTCCAAGAATAACAAACTGGGTATTTGGATGCAAGGGAGCACATCAAATTCAAAGTTTTTCAATAATGTGATGCTACTGAATTTGTATTCCAGACTGTAGTCTATTTCCGTGGGCTACACATTCAATACACGAACACATGAGTAGTCTAATTTGTTCCAGGCTAATCAGGTACCTCAGTTTCGGCAAACTTTACCGCCGTAACTTGGAGTCCGATCAGAGATAAAATTGAAGAAAACAAGGCTGATGCATCATTTGCTCATCATTGGCCATCTCCGGAAAACCTTAGCTCTCGCAACTAAGCAATTTTATTTTCACAGCTAGCTAGTATTACTTAGCATGCATGTGATACATAGACATCATTAATAAACAGTGAGAAGTGATTATATTGCTATGCGGCCAGTGTTACCTCAGCAAGAGCAGTGAGTTTTGATTATTTAGCTAGGTAAAATTATAAAGCAAGGTCAGCGGTGCTTTGGCAAGGTTGATTAGTTTGCTAGCTAGCTAGCTATTTTGCTGGCTACAATTTGCAAGCAATGTTCTGCATATAAACCAAAAGACCACAGTAATTATCTTGCTACGTATCTAGTGTCAGGTCAGCAAGTTGCATTTATTTAGCTATGTAGCTAATGCAAGCAAGATCAATAATGAAATTGACGAGATTGAATAGTGGGCTAGCTAGTTTGCTGGCTACCAAGTTTCTACGCATTTTTAGCATTAGCCAAAGATATTTAGCTATTAATTTAAATAGGCACTAGCTAGATAACTTGATAACTAGCCACGTTCACTAAACTGTGTGAAACAAAGTAGTTGACTAATCAGCTAGTTTGCAACCAAACCAGCAAGCCATCTTGCTTTTTATGCCTTGCTTGATGGGTGGATCATGGGACTTTTCAAAAGATGGGAGCTACCAATTCTGAAACAGATACTTTGCATGAATCACATCTCCCCATAAAATCTGATGAGCCACCAGCCTGGCATACCTGCCTAGAGAAGCTACCAGCAAATAATTCATAAAATGTAATGAATACATTATAACATGATATATATATAAGGACAATATACGTTGTAGTTTGAAGTATAATAATGTACAACGTTGTACAACTGAACAATTTCATGAGGGTGCATTTGTAACAGAGAGTGTGAGGATGAGTTAGCATTATGTCTTATTTTATAATACTTTACAAGGGAGGAATTTACCAAGCTTCAATAGGCAACAGTTTTCTGTTTGGAGACCAAATTGGGAGGTACATTATAAGCCCCTCTGATTTTAACAGTTCGTACAATGCGTTAAAACAGTTGCTTAGTATTAAAACATTGGCTATATCAATTATAATTCACACCAAACTATTTAAAGCCGTTTTGGGAGGTTGGAGGCAGCTTATGTTTGGCTTCACAGATAATCAGTAGTTCTGAGCATCACCCTCAGATGTAGCACACCCCTTGTCAATGAAATCATGACCCAGCAGATGTTTTTTTCCCACTCCTTGCCATTTTTTTCTCAGAAATTCAAAGTGAAAAAACTTCAATGTTGAATTTTCACCAAGTTTCTTTGTACTTGCAGCACTTTTTTATCCCAAAATTATGAAAAAAAAAGAACAGAAATAAGTTTTAATTGCAAATTATACAAGTGTCTTGCATCATTGAGAACATTTTTTTCACGCTCTGTGACACTCAAATCCTGAGTTATAAAGATTCAAGCAGGGGTCAAGCACACATTGGCAAGGACTGGCTTGATTTGGCATCTGCATAAAAGTTAATGATCCTGGGCTAACTGCTACCGACACTGCTTCTGCTTAAAGATCCTGAGTACTGCTGATGAGGTTGGTTCAGGGAACAGTGGCCAATCGTGTAGCATGACTGTTCAGGGCCAGCCGAAGTACGGCAGGGGGCAGGACGCATTAAGACACGGGGCGGGCAGACCGCATCGTGACTGAGGGTAGTTCCTGTCCACTATTCCTTCTTTGAATTTTTTTTTCTGCGGCAGAATAAAGCTGAACCAATGCAATTTCATATTCCCAAGGCTGTGTCAGAAATCACTCACTCATTCACTATTCCCTACTCACTATAAGGGGACTCACTACACTACAGGCCAAAAGTTTGGAAGCAAGATCAAATTTGTACAAAAAAAGATCAGTTTCATTGGCATACTTTGCAACAAAATAAACATGATTAATATATAAAGAGTCACTTATCAGAATACATTTTTACTCAAATTATCAGGCCCATATTACTAGGCCCATGGTCCTAGTGCCCGCCGGATTGCCGTTGGCATCTGATGGGCTGTTACCCATGACATAAAGTGACTAATGCAAACTGTGATTTGTTTTTTACTTTTTCCACTGGTGACTCTTGCAAATCTTCTCAACCCAAAAACTAAGCCCCTCCTTTCTTTTGTTAACATTTATTCAGCAATTGTCTGGTAGCATCAATGTCTACAGTACCTGAAGGTAAATAGAGGAAAATGGTGCATATCAATGAAAGAAAAGTCAAATCATGCAGTAAATAGATCCCCAAATCCATAGATTTCATACTGGTTTTTAAGAAAGGCATTGTGAACAGAAACATGAAGTTGCTTCCAAATTTTTGACCTGTATTGGCCTTGCTTCCAAACCTCTGGCCTGTTGTGTATGTAGGTGACTGTAGTGAGCTCATTGGCAGAGGGAAGAAACGCTTTGGGACACTACCCAACTCATTTTGTCGTGGCTGTTAATAGTGTCATTGCTGCAAAATTAAATTGTATCTGTTCAACTTCAGCTGAAGGATTTGGACGTATTTTTGTAATAAAATAAAGGAGAATATTTCCTGCCGTGTTTGTGTTTACCATTATCGTTTAAATATAATTTGCCTTAAATTTTTCAAATCATCCATTTTTTTTCCTCTAACTAATCATTCTTCGTTTTAATTGTACCTAAATGTCCATTTGAAATCTCTCATCTTTACGTTACGTGCGCTGTCCTTAATGAAATATCCTGTGTAAACAAATGGGTCTCCTGCGCTGCGCGGTTTCCAATAAAAAAAAAAAAACAACACACATTTTCACGCCTGAAGTTGAATAAATGTCTCGTGCCTGTTTTCACAAAGTAAATTAAACCAAACTCTGTTGACAAAATGCAGCTCTTTCGCAGCTTTTCGGTTTGTGTGCAGTGCATTATGGGACGTATAGCTGGGATAGTGAACTTCGGATGTTCACTACATTTCGCGGTGGATTGTGGGATGTCATGAGTTCACTATATTGGGGATAATAATTCTTACAAACAATTCGGACAGCCCTACAAAATGGCGAACCCACTATATAGTGAGTGATTTCAGACACAGCCCTAGATTCTGTCTGACATCATCCATCCATCAATCCATCATCTAAATCGCTTCTTCCTCATCAGGATTGTATGGGAGCTGATGCCTATGCTATCTAACTGTGGGTGAAAAGCAGGAACACACCCTTGGACAGCACACACACACACACACACACACACACACACACACACACACCATTCTCTCACACACTTATTCCTGCAGACAATTTAGAATATACACCCTAGAGTCTAGAGTCAAAAACTTGCATGCAAATCAAACATGAATGTTTTGCACGATGGGAAGAAACTGGATTACCTGAAGGAAACCCATGCAGAGAACCCCTGACACTCTCGCTATAACAATAAATGCTATGGTCAAAGCCACTGAGATCATTTTCTCTATTCAGGTGTTCGATATAAACATTACATACTGATCTGTACCTGTGTGATCTGAAGCATCGCACCACGAGTGGCTCTCTGGATAACTGCATGAATATGCAGGTGTAGCTAATTATGTGCTCAGTGAGTATATTCAACCGTCAAGGACAATGACATTCGCCTTACCCATTCAGGAGAAAAAAAAATGAGCTCAACACAATGTCTAATGCCAATCCAAATCTAACGATTTGCTTGACTGCGAGCACTAGACTTACAGCAACAAAATCACGCGAGGCAATGACTTGGCTTCTATAACAGTAGGTCAGCAGGAGAGAGAGAAAAAACGTAACTTTCATATGAGGAGAACAATTATCTCAGAATGTTGACCTTCAAGTACAGCGAGATAGCAAAAAAAAAAAAAAACCCTCTGGCAGCCAGAACAGACAAACGGGAAAGACTTCAGACTTCAGCATAAAGCAGTTTAATCCAAGGAAGACCACTGTGCCAATGTCAATATGCAAAGTGCAGGAATGTCGGGTAGGGTATATTTGTCATCACGTCACATGGATTTAGGAGAGATTTACAAGTAAGATCGGTTCTCTTTTTTCTTCTCCCATACATTAGATTTGCACTGAAATTGATTCCAATGTTTGACATTACTGATTATACATCAGCTAGCCAAAGCAGAGGCAAGCCCCCCCTGTTCAGAATTCACTTCAAAGTACTAAGTCATTTTAAATGCTCCAGATTTCAGCCTGATGGTGAATAAGAGGAATTATTATGGCACAAATGCCATGCTAGGAAATTGGCGACTTTTCGAAACTCATTTGCGTGCTAAAAAGATGCCAATTTCGAAGGCAATTAGAGTTTGAGTTTGTGTCATTGGCTCGAGCTGTGGAAACACATCGCCATCCCAGCCTCCTTCATTGGATATTAATTTATTCATTAAATATTAACTCTTGTGAGGATTGCGGCCGGACGCCAGGTGAGACGACTTCGCTGGGTCGCAACAGCTCGCAGCTGGGATTTGGAATTCGGTGGCCATTTCACACAGTCGGGGGAAAAAAGTGCCAATTATTCATCCCCTGGGAGAGTAAAGTCTGGTGGTAAACACACAGCATGATGCGGACCTTCAGATAATTAACCGCACACAAAGAAAATCTAGAGGCTTCACTTTCCACAAACAAATACATCACACGTTATGTACTTTGATAACGCCCTATTTATTAAGAACCCACAAACATACCACCAATGTACAAACCAATTATGGGACTATTTTCACGTGATGATGGGGAAGCTCGGTGCTATGATGGCCGGATGTGTTTTCAGGGGAATTTTAAGCTTTGAGCTTTCAGGGGGAAAAAATACACTTCTCACGTGGGAATATTATTTTAAGAATGCTATGCAATGATAATATTCATACAGCAGGACTGAACGTAGATGTTTACTCCAGATTTGCACGAATCCAGAGGAATCCCAGAAGCATCCAGAATATGTCAAAAACAGTGAGTGATTAAATATGACAAATAAATTCAAAAAGTCACATGACCAGAGTCCCTCTGTATGAACAGGCATAAATCCTCAGTGGGAAAAATCTGGCAATGGGCATTAATTCAGGCAAAAATTGGGCCTGCACTTGCAGCCCTACAGTGGGGCCTGGACTGATGGCCCAGCTGGAGGCCCCATGCTTGGAGCTCTACACTTGGGCCCCACACTGAGAGCATACACTGGAGGCCCTAGACTGGCAGTCTACACTGAGGGCCACACTGGGGGCTGCACAGAGGGCCACACTGAGGGCACAGCACTAAGGGCAAAACTGGGTGCCACAGATTGTTGGCCCTACACTGGGGGCCTCACATTGGCAGCCCTACACTGAAGAGGCCAACACTAGGGCCAGAAACTTAACAGCAGCACTAATCTCAGTCTTCAAAGTGGTTCTCGTGCTCTCGAGCGCGAGTACAGCAGGGGTGTTTTTGTGGCGCCTGGTTCTGGTCCTGACCCCAGCTCGTGCACCTGCAGCTGAGAGAGCAGTGGAGACGTCTCTCACAGGGAGAAAGAGCTCCATGGACTGAGCATCAGGCTGCTGCATCCTTGTGTACAGTGCACTCTAACACTAACATACAGCAGGTATTGTCTGTGCTCGCGTGTGAGTGAGTGTGTGCTCTTCTCTTTGTGTGCATGTGTGAGTGGTGTATGTGGCGTATGTCCAGTGCACGCGCATCTAAAAGGTGTGTATTTGTGTGTGTGTGTGTGTGTGTGTGTGTGTGTATGCACATTTGTGTGTCTGCGGGCTTTTGTACATGCTACAAAATGAGAACCAGAAAATGTTTTTTTACTACAGAGTGGGGACAATATTGGGAAGTGAGGGCATTTTCATGTGTCCTCACAACTACAAAGACCAATAGTCACTTATTAGTTAAGGTTAGGGGTAAGGTTATAATTAGGGATAGGTTAAGGTAAGGGTTTGGGGTAAGGTTAGAATTAGGGATAGGTTAAGGTCAGGGTAAGGGTTTGGGGTAAGGTTAGAATTAGGGATAGGTTAAGGTTAGTGTAAGGGTTTGGGGTAAGGTTAGAATTAGGGATAGGTTAAGGTTAGTGTAAGGGTTTGGGGTAATG
This sequence comes from Gymnothorax javanicus, assembly GCA_029692085.1. Taxonomy (NCBI): domain Eukaryota; kingdom Metazoa; phylum Chordata; class Actinopteri; order Anguilliformes; family Muraenidae; genus Gymnothorax; species Gymnothorax javanicus. The sequence continues at coordinate 53,504,847 of CM056205.1, read as the reverse complement.
TTAGAATTAGGGATAGGTTAAGGCTAGGGTAAGCATTTGGGGTAAGGTTAGAATTAGGGATAGGTTAAGGTTAGGGTAAGGGTTTGGGGTAATGTTAGAATTAGGGATAGGTTAAGGTTAGGGTAAGCGTTTGGGGTAAGGTTAGAATTAGAGATAGGTTAAGGTTAGGGTAAGCGTTTGGGGTAATGTTAGAATTAGGGATAGGTTAAGGTTAGGGTAAGCGTTTGGGGTAAGGTTAGAGTTAGGGATAGGTTAAGGTTAAGGTAAGGGTTTGGGGTAATGTTAGAATTAGGGATAGGTTAAGGTTAGGGTAAGGGTTTGGGGTAAGGTTAGAATTAGGGATAGGTTAAGGTAAGGGTTTGGGGTAAGGTTAGAATTAGGGATAGGTTAAGGTTAGGGTAAGCATTTGGGGTAAGGTTAGAATTAGGGATAGGTTAAGGTTAAGGTAAGGGTTTGGGGTAATGTTAGAATTAGGGATAGGTTAAGGTTAGGGTAAGCGTTTGGGGTAAGGTTAGAATTAGAGATAGGTTAAGGTTAGAATTAGGGATAGGTTAAGGTTAGGGTAAGGGTTTGGGGTAAGGTTAGAATTAGGGATAGGTTAAGGTTAAGGTAAGGGTTTGGGGTAAGGTTAGAATTAGGGATAGGTTAAGGTTAAGGTAAGGGTTTGGGGTAATGTTAGAATTAGGGATAGGTTAAGGTTAGGGTAAGGGTTTGGGGTAAGGTTAGAATTAGGGATAGGTTAAGGTTAGGGTAAGGGTTTGGGTTAAGGTTAGAATTAGGGATAGGTTAAGGTTAGGGTAAGGGTTTGGGTTAGGCATACATTGCTTATTGTTAAGATTAGGGAAAGGATGTAGAGACACTGGAAGAATGAACGGCAGTCAGTGCAATGTCCTCACTAGGATTGTACAAGGGTGCTTGCGCATCTGAGTGATGTGCAAGTGTGTGTTTTAAATTGACAACCCCCCCCTCGGATTGACCTCCTGTCTCTATGACAAAGCCACGTGGAAACAGATCTTGCGCAGAAAATATCAGACACCTCTGTTGAAGTGAGTTTTTTGGCAGATAAAGCACTGTTCTGAACTTCTGCACCTTTTTCTCTCCCTCTTTCTTCTGACAAAAAAAGGAAAAAGCTGGAGTCGTTACACTGGTCAACTTCCTGAAGGGTTTGGTGGTTTTCATTTACATATAATTACTCTTTAATAAAGAGCGTGACAGGAGGCGGACGGACTCTTCAGTGGCACGCCGCGCAGACTGAGCTGGACCCCCTATGCCTCTGCATGACAGGACACCTCACCAGCTCCATCTCCCGCTAATTAAACGAATCAATTAAGAAACCGCTGTAGCGACGGTGTAACTGCTGTTCTATAGTAGTAGAACCAGCCCCAGGGGGAAACCTTTACCGCTTCAAAAGCCCTGCTCTCCGCAGCGCTCTCTAATACTGCTACAAACACTTAATTGCGTCTCGCTGTCATTCCGACGCAAAACCGGAGAATAAGGGCACCTCGGAACGGTCCCACTGCGAGAGCTGACTTCAAGACTGCCCTCTCTGCCCTAACCTCGGTGCGCCCGAAGTTGCCCGTAAAGTTCTTTAATGGGTTGGGAACATCAGTCAACACAGCTGCCAGTTAGCGAGGAGGCGAGGGTCACGGATTAGCATACAATCCCCCAACATGCGGTCCGCAACGTGAACAGACAAATTATCATATTAAATTCGCCCGGCTCCGATGAACTGATTGAGTTCTAAATTGTTTTAGATGGTTGTCATTAATCCTTAGCATAGGCTAAGTGCTTTTCCCATAAAATTGATTGGGCGAGAGCACCGAGGGTCAACGTATCGTCAAATTAAAGCAGAGTCCCATTTAATTAGCATCGTCAGGAATGCACATTAATAAACTGGTCGCAGAATGCAAATTTCACGTCAGTAGGTAGACAGCTCCAAACTCTCAGGGCGATAACTGAGGCCGAAGGTACTGTAAGAGACAGTGTTACATGTGTGCCATTCTCTTTCAAAACAACCTTGAATTTTCACAAATGTCACACTATACCTTGAATTTCTGCAAACAAAAACAAGACTTCAAACACCGTTATTCAAAGTACTTATCCTGTTAACTGGGGGGGAAGTTCATGATAAAGCTACCATTTTGGTTCTCAAAAAGTTTTTGAAGGGTACATATATAGGCAAAGAAAGAATCATTACCATATTCACAATTTAAATCATTAGATTCAATTACAGGCCACAGACACTATCGGGGGAACATTTCTAGCCATACAGACATTTCCTATAAAACTCTGGCCTTTTAAACCATACATTTTTCAGACACATTAATGTTACTGCTTAATAAAACCACATCTAAGGACCAGACCACAAAGGACATGAATGTCTCTAGTTCCCAGAAAGCATTTGTGACCTAAATCTGAGAGACTTCAAACATACTTTCTTCACAGGAGGTTTTATTTTGGATATTGCCAAGAAAATCTTGAGCAAAATTCTGTACTACTGAAATCTGGATGTGCTTTTGTTCCAACGCTGAATAAGAGATTTGTATGCCTCACAAACACCGCACACACACACACACACACACTCTCTCAAACACCGGTGTGCTCACACACCTTCACAAGAGTACAAAAATGCATATAGAAAAACAGGGCCAAGAGTCCTGTAGCTTACTGGCAAGCGATCTTAAAGTGATGATACAAGTTATGAAAATTTCATGTGAAGTTTGACCTTCAAATCATTGAAGGTCAAAGTGAAGGTCACTAAATAAAAGTTCACATACATTTATAAGACATCCTATATGTCTGAAATACAATCCTAAGCCCTGAAGCAGTTTTGGTGATAAAAGTCATTGAAAATTCATTATTTCAATTGCGAACTTTAAAGGCCACAGAATGTCAAGTAGAGGACACCAAATGGACTTAATGTATGACTTTCTAAATTTCTCTAGTACAAACCTTTGTTCCATCTGTGACCATCTTGGCGATACAAGTCATTGTAATCTCATTATATCGAGTCTGACCTTCGAAGGTCACCAACAGTCAAGTTGAATGTCACCAAATGAAAGTTCATATGCGACTTCCGATATGTCTGAAACACAAACCTAGGCTCCATCTGTGACCATTTTCGTGATAGAAGTCATTGAATTTTCACAAGGACACATTTGACCTTCGAAGGTCAATATGAAGATCACCAAATGAGTGTTCATACATGACTTCCTATATGACTCTAATACAAACCTACGCTCTATCTGTAACGATTTTGGTGATACAAGTCATTGAAATTTCCCCTTAAAGTTTGACCTTCGAAGGTCAAGTTCAAGGTAACCAAATGAAAGTTCATGACTGCCTATAAGTGTTCAATACACATATGTTCTTAATCTTCAGTATTTTCAAGCCTAGAAGCCTTTGAAAATTGTAAAATTTTGCTTGACCTCAAGTCTGACCTTTCAAGGTCATCTGAGGTCAACTTTAACATAGCCAAAATATACTGTAGGTCATATGATTTCTAATACAAAATTAATCTCCATCTGAAACCATTTAGCTTCCACAGGCCATTTCGCCCATTCTCCATAAGACCCAATGCAGCGCCCCCACTAGACCCACTTCCATCGATTCAATCAAAATGGCGCTCACACTGTACCAAGGTTAAGTTGATTGCCTGATTTAGAAAAAAAAAATATCAGGCAGTTTTTGAGGGAAAAAAAAAAAAAAAATGTAAAAAAAAAATATATATATATATATATATATATATATCACAGTCGCGCCCAAAATTATTCATACCCCTACCAAATTCAGTTTTTTTCGAGATATTTTTCGACAAATTAAATTTATTCTTGCACAAATGACACAGTAAGTTGACATAAGGCTGTAAGAAGTACAGTAAACAATTTTTCAAGAAATACAATACTTTTTGGCATTTTATTTGACAGATTTACAAAAAATGCCATGTCCAGAATTATTCATACCCTTTTCTCATTAATTGATGGCAAAGCCTTTATTCACGGTTACAGCCTCCAAACGCGTCCTGTGGTTTCTACAAGTCTGCACGTGGATTTTGGCCCACTCCTCTTTGGTGAACTTCTCCAGGTCCTTAAGGTTTAAGGTTTCCCTGCCATGACCTTGGTCTTCAGTTCCCTCCACAGATTTTTGATAGGAGTGAGGTCGGTGGTCTGGCTTGGCCACTCCAAAATGTTCACTTTGTTGTCCACTAACCATTTCTTGACGGATTTGGACGAGTGTTTAGGATCATGATCCTGTTGGAAGATCCATTCCTTCTCAAGACCAAGTTCTTCGGCAGATTGCTTAATGTTTTCACGGAGGATCTGGATATACTGGTCCTGTTTCATGATGCCATTAACTTTAACAAGGTGTCCGGGCCCATTAGCTGAAAAGCAACCCCAGAGAATGATACTCCCGCCACCTTGTTTGACCGTTAGGACCATGTTTTTCAGGTTGAACGCTTCACCTTTCTTACGCCAAACAAAAGCCCCATCTCTGTGCCTAAACAGCTCCATCTTTGTCTCATCCGTCCATAACATTTACAGCCAGAAGCTTGTATCTTCACCCAGGTGAGCTTTTGCAGGCTAGAGGAGCTCTTGTGTGTCTGGGTTGGAGAAGTGTAAGTGGCGTGAGAAAGGTGAAGTGTTCAACCTGAAAGACACAGTCCCAGCGGTCAAATACAGTGGCGGGAGTATCATGCTCTTGGGTTGCTTTTCAGCAAATGGGCCCAGAAACCTTGTTAAAGTTAATGGCATCATGAAACAGGACCAGTATATCCAGATCCTCAGTGAAAACATTAAGCAACCCGCCGAAAAACTTGGTCTTGGGCAGGAATGGATCTTCCAACAGGATCATGATCCTAAACACTCAGCCAAATTTGTCAAGAAATGGTTAGTGGACAACAAAGTGAATGTTTTGGAGTGGCCAAGCCAGAGCACCGACCTCAATTCTACCGAGAATCTGTGGAGGGAACTGAAGACCAAGGTCATGGCAAGGAAACCCTTAAACCTTAAAGATCTGGAGAAGTTTGCCAAAGAGAAGTGGGCCAAAATCCCCGTGGAAACATGTAGAAACCTTGTGATCAACAACAGGAAGCGTTTGGAGGCTGTAATCGCGATTAAAGGCTTTGCCATCAATTACTGAGAAAAGGGCATGAATAATTCTGGACATGGCATTTTTTGTAAATCTGTCAAATAAAATACCAAAAAGTATTGTGTTTCTTGAAAAATTGTTTACTGTGCTTCTTACAGCCTTATGTCAACTTACTGAGTCATTTGTGCAAGAATAAATTTGAGTAGTCAAAAAATATCTCGAAAAAGAACAAAAATTGGTAGGGGTATGAATAATTTTGGGCGCGACTGTATATATATATAAATAAATAAAATAAATTTGGCATCTCCAATCCCACCCGAATCTGGAATTCCCAATTCGAGAACTATGTACAAGGCTTGCTCCTATGCGACCCCATGTTGACAACCCGGGAGAACGAAGACAGTTTGCGGCTCTCCTCCAAAGCACACGCCTGTCAGCCACTGCTTCTTTACACTCATTTGGTCAAAACTTTGCAAGTTCAGAACAAGGATACCCGAACATGAGCAAGCTTAGAATCTCACTGATGAGCACCCGGCTGGCCAACAGGAGGCGCTTGAGCAACGAACAAAGCAACTATTTTTTGTATCCCATCCCGACAGTCCCTTCCCAGTTTGCATCCCTGCAATGCGTAGCCAATCGTGCGCTGCTCTGAAAAAGCTGCCAGTCGGCCGGTTGGTATGACCAGGGATCGAACCTGTGCCGTGGTAGTCACTACTGCTCCGCAAATGCAGTGCCTTAACCGAGTGAGCTAACCCGGCAGCTAGAAATTATTTTTTTTAATTTCTAAGTCTGATCTTTAACATTAGGGACAAAATTTCAAGGGCCCATAAAAAGGACAAAAATTATTCAATCAAAAATCTGAAAAAAAAAAAAAAAAAAAATGTCTGGAGATCCGGTCTAGTAGTATGTTATGGAAAATTTACACGCAAATTCATCGGGCCAAAAAAAAAAAAAAAGATAAAAAATGTTCCGGATGACGGACGCCACAATACGACAATAGCTTATCGGCCCATAGGGCCAGTAAGCTAAAAAACCAGCACTACAAAAAAATAAAAATAAATAAACAATAAAAAAAAAAATCACAAAGTACAAATTGCCTAAACATAGCTATAATTCATAAGTTCTAACAAAACTCCCTCTGTTAAGTATCCGTACAGTTGGAGTTACCTCCCATCCAGCTTCTGTGCTCTGTGTCCTCAAGCTAAAATGAGGGAGAGAAAGAGAGAGCGCGAGAGAGAGAGCGAGAGAGATAGAGATAGAAACAGGCCTGTAGTCTGAGCATCAGATGGCTGCTTTAACCCCTCTCTCCCCTCCTGGTACTCAAGGCTACAGAACTGCTGAGCTCACGGCCGTCTGCAGCCGGGATGGCAACCCAACCGAGGCGCTTTCCTCCAACATGGCAACCCAGCCCCGCCCCTCCCGACCCCCGCATTAGATGGCGGAGCCGTCATGACAGCGAGGACACATGACCTGCCGCTACGCACAGCGAGGCTCTATCGCCGTGGAAACATGCCAGAGAGGGGCCAGCGAGAGCAAGGACGGGCGCGGAACGAGAGAGTGAGGGAGAGAACAAAGTGAGAGTACAGGAGCAAGTGGTTGAGAGTGAATGAGGGAATGAGGGAGGGAGATGGTGAGAGTGAGAGAAGAGGTGAACTATTGAGCAACTGAACAGGAGAGAGAGAGAGAGCGAGAGAGAGAGAGAGAGAGAGAGGAAGTGGGGGCCAATGAACGAGGAAACAGGCTAACAAGTACGCCGGTGAGAAGGGGGACAGGCTATTAGAGATTTAATGTTATATATCTGAGATACACACACCCTTAACACATAACACGCCCCCCCCACACACACACACACAGCCAGTACGTCCGGCCACTACTGGAATGCTCTGTTGTGTTGCCGGGGCGACCGAGACAGGTGCCGATTGCAGGTATTTCTGAAGGTTAGGGCCCGCCCCCCTTGGCCGCGTGGGTTCCAGATCAATCAGTCGCAGCGTGGAGCGGAGTGAAGGGAAGGGCAATAACAGCCGCTCTGGCATCCCGCCCAAAGACCTGCTGACCTGCCCCCTTCCACACACAGGCCCCGCCCTCTCTGGCACAAACCCCCCTTTCAAATAAAGCCACTTCCTGCTGTTTCCACAGGCTGTCCACAACCACCGCCATTATTGTCCGTGACCATTCAGAACAGCCATGTTAATTCACCCCAAATTCATCAGCGTCCACTGTAAGGTCACCAATAGAGGACCAAACCCAGCTGAAGTGCTCATAGACCTAAATCACACTAAAACACTAAAAACATGCTTCAGAAATGGACCTGAGCGAGTGCTCAGCTCTTTATTCAATTTGTGTGATGACAGCATGTAAAGCATTCAGTTGGATATGAGAACAGATACTCACCGCCGTGCCCAAATACTGAAGATTCAGCTCTCCTCCGGCGTTTCGGGAAAGGCACTGCAAACAAAGAGCATATATTAATATATTAACCATTAACTATGAATTTCCTTTAAGTATGAATGTTAACCCTTAGAGTGCTAAATACAAACAGTGTTGCTCAGTGATGTGAAATGTCAAATTCAAAGCTGTTGAAAACCTATCGTGTGCCGACTTGTTTAAAAGAGCTCCCATGCGGAGCCACATGATAGGCTTTAACAGCACAAGATAATTTATTTAATTTATAATTTTTTGAAAATATATGTCAGCGCTCTAAGGGTTAAAGTGGATATAAAAATTGCTTCAATCAACACAAAAGAAAGGTACCAAACTCAACATGATCAAAGAAAACATGACTGGAAATATTCCCATTAGAGAGAAATGTAGTAGGATGAAGTATAAAAACTCAAAAATAATGAAACTATGTTAGGCATTTTTTAAATTATTTTTCCTCATCGAATTCATTTTCCCCACAGCCTACACCAGGAAACCACAGCTGGAAAAACCTAAGAAATTTGTTTCAATGTAATAAAACATTTTACAAAGATGTCAACTGACGGGGGCACTCAATTAACACTGATAATTACGCACACAAATCAAGATCAATATACAGGCGTCACTTCCAGCTGTTCGTCTTCCGCTATCGAAAAACCAACAGCTACAGGAAATGAAGCGACCTAAACAGACACTAGAAGTGAAGGAATTGGAAAGTGGAGAAATCTACCAGATGGATGAATAAACCAGTACTTATTTGGTATTTGGACAAACTTATAGATTTTATTTTCATGTCTTTATTTATACCAAACCTGCACAATTTTATTTTCATCTCTTTATTTATACCAAACCTTTTTTAATCATGTAAACTCATTCAGACCAAAAAGCATTGTTTACTAAGTGTGATGCAGACAAGTAGTGATTACAAGGTGGTTTGCATAAAAGCGGGTGAGAGACTGTCCAAATACTGAGAGCTTTAAGAAGGGGGAAGAGATCTCAGCAATTAGTGATTATGGTAAAAAGAATGCCAAAACACCTACTTTTACAAGAGTTTTACACTTCTAATGAGACATGAGAACTTTTCTCTCCCAATAAGAAAATATTTGCCTGCTGTCAAGGTTGTTTTCCCACTGAATACATAAAATTTTCTCGCCTCGTTGGCAAATTGTAAAATTGAAACAGGAGTCAAACTTCTCTTGCCTCCTTGGCCAGAGTTCACTAATTTTACATTACTGCGTGTATGCGGCGCGCGTGCATGCATGCATGCATGGATATAGTACCGATACATACACACATTATATTTAAATATATATATATATATATATATATATATATATATATATATATATATATACACACACACACACACACACACACACACACACTTCAGTAAGGCTACATTTCAAAATTATTGAGGTCGAGTTATCCCTGTGCAAAGCGGTATGAACAGGTTCGCTTGGAGTCCCACATGACAGCTGAAGTTCAGTTATCAAAGCTATACGTCAACTCCGCACTCCAAGCGTTTAAAGAACAGCGGAGTCCCTGGGATTTTATAAATCTGTTCATCTCTCCGCCACGGTGAAACCGTGGAGAGCGAGCAAATGAGTGGGAATTCGCGCAAGCCAAACCGCCGGTCTCACCTCAACCAAAAGCTCATGAAGGACAGTGCAGGAGAAAAAGTAAAAAGCTGCCAGGGGCAGAGCACAACACCCACCCCCCGTCTTCAATATTCACGAGCTGGACCCACCTACCAATGAGGGCAATAGCGCGCCACGTGCTCAAAAATAATACAAAATTTAAAAAATAATAAAATAAAAATTCATATTTCATCGGTGTCAGAGCTATTATAGTAGGCGCTGAGTGCTTGTGGGATACTTCAAACGCCTAAGACAGCAGTAAAACGTAACCGGCAAGTTGCCAAAACCATTGAGGACAACATTTTTGAGAGGCTTATGTTCAAAATACAAGAACTTACGTACAATCTTGCTTAACAGCACTGATCTAATAAAATTACAGATCATGTTGTTTCGAAGCGACAAAATCCCAAGCAGGCCATCTAATGCATAACTTTACCTTAGAGAAAAAGAGAAAAAAAAAACTAAACATGCCATGCAGGCGGACAGAATTTTATATTCTTCTTTCATATTGAAGGGAATACTGCTTGTGAACTCGATCGCGCTCCTTGCACCACGGGAAGTTTAAAGCCACTCAAAAGCGCGGTACTCGTTTCAAACTGCTCAAACGCGGTGATTAGAATGGTCTCAATCTTTATTATTTTAATCCCACGCCGTAATCGGCCAGCATCCTTATCAGTGGCGAAAGCAGCAGCCTCCCGCTATCACCCCTGGTACCGGGCGGTCACAGCAGAACAGCGTTGACATTTACATTTCCCCGACGGGGGGAAAACACATTCTGAACATCCCTGTTCGCCTCTGACTCGACTAACGTCTTTACACCAGAGGAGTTTTCCCGCTTCAAAGAGACCCTCCTCGCGCGGGTCGCCTTCTTCTCTGAGCATTCAAGGTTATTCCTCCGTCCCCGGGCGCCCGTCGCCAATAAGTGCAGGCCGTCAGTGGACCTTACTGGCGATAGCCTGCAAAGTAGCACAGGTCAGATAGCCTATTTATTGTCGGGGGCAGAGTGGGTACAACTTTGCGATTTTTCTCCCCCTTTGCACTCGTCTTCAAGGCTTCCTTTAATCTCGCCGCCTTGCGCTCGGCTCTTTTGATACGGTGGCGGCCTTCCTTCGCGCGCGCAATCTTTGATCTTTCTCGGGCACGGGCTGCAAGGAGTCTGGAGTGGCTTTGCTTCCGTTTGAGCAGGCAGATCACATACGAATCGACTCGACTTAGTCAACAGCGCTCAGCCACGGCTTTGCATCTCATCTGAAGTAGCACGGACGGAGGCAAAATGACCTCTAAATGCTTTCAGCACAGTGCTTAACATTTCAGCGCTCGATACAACGATTAATCCACGAACCACTAGTGCAGTGGATTATTTAATAAAGCGATTTGATGGCTCATTTCTGGACCTCACTCGTGCAGTATTCGACCCCCAAGGAAAATACTTCAATCTACGTGGAGAAACGGCATATCATCCACTCCGCGTGCGTTTAACTTAATGCGTGCGCGCGGAAGAGTTCTGTATTGTTCGTCTCATTGTAATGTATGCACACATTCCAGCACGCCAAACATGGCTCATATAAAATGCATTATAACGAGTACTCCACTACTTCTGCACAAACTGTGCACGTATACGCATGCCTCCGGGTGTGCATGCAATCCAGGCGAGATCAAATGCTGAGATTTAATCGCCGTGATTATAATACTAATACAATTATCAAACTGCCAGAAACATTTGATCTACATATCTGCATTATCCGCAGAGAGCGATGTGAGCGTTTATAATAAGTGTATTCTTCACTGTGGCACACTGCAGAGGATAGCGCTCCAGCCCCGCTCCCCCACCCCCCGTCTCTCCTTTGTTACTGACTTTATATCGGTGCCGCACTAGACAAGCACCATATGCCACCGCCTTCTGCATTCAGAGCGTCTCCCTAATTAGAACCCACAACTGTAATCTTCCTTCGAATTGCAGCAATGACAGAGAGAGCCAAACTCTGTCGCTAATACAAATGGCAAGGGCCAGCTGTAGGGCTGGTTTCTGGGTGAGATAAATACGTGATTTGCCGATAGACCAAGGCACTCTGGGCCTGACAGGCCTACTGAACTGCTCTTCTGAAGACAGAGGAAAAGGTGAACTGAAACTGAAATCACCATTAGATAAACTGAAAAAAAACACTAAAAAAATTGCTCATCTCACCACTTCCAATCAAATAAAATGTTTAAATACCTCATTTTTCCTGAATAAATACAGCAGAAATAAATAAATTAATAAACAAAACATGAAATGTTACCAGGCAACTCCTAAGCAGCAGATACTTACATACCTCCCAAATAAAGAAATGTCCAAAAATACAACAGTCTTTTAAGTTGGAGAAAATAAATTTCTCAGCCATAACACACAAATGTAAGAAGACTTTCTAGTTCTCATAAATGAGGCCGATATGTTAAACCTCACTACATGAAGGCTTCTGGGCTCAGCAGTCAGTGACAGACATACTCCCCACTTAACAGCAATCAAGCTTCTCTCATTACATGACAAGGCCTTGGTGTGACACCACTCCCAATCTCCCTGCTATTTTGTGCCAAATTAGTTCCACCTAGTTGGGTACCAATGACCTATTCAATTCAAAATACAAGGGGTGACAGTCAGAGGGCTACAGCAGCTTTTCAGAGGGAGGCTAAGTTCAGGGCCACTGCAATTACAAGGCAGACGGGAAAACAGGAACAATGTAGCCAAGCCAAGCAATTACGCCCCTCCAAGTCTGGAGGGGATTCGCCACCCGTCTTTGTGACAGAGTTCCGTTTTTATTGACAAGCAACAACAAAATATTTTCTTTCATTTAAAACATTTAAAAGAAAGCTAGACAAATACGCTCCAAATCTTTGCTTGTGGCATTTCTGGATCATTCATTAGTCATAGTGTGTTTAGTAAAGGAATCGCACTAGCCTTTGTAGTACGCTGGCAATTGCGAGCATAAAACACAATGCAGATCAATATCAAAAAAATAATTCAATTCCAATTACTTGCAAATGTATTACAGTTTCAAATTTATAAAGCGAATAGCTAGAAGCAAAAATTAAACCAAAACCAAGAAAGTGCTTTACAACAAAACTAACAGACTAATGAGCATTCCATGTATTTTGAATGATACATATAATCATACCCATGTGGGAATCTGATTAATAGAAGGAGAGATACACCATAGTAAAAGGAGAGGTGCTAACGATAGACCGATAAACATGCAGGGGCAGGAAGGCCCTACTGATAGAGCAAACCTATGTGTGTGTGTGTGTGTGGGTGTGGTGTGTGTGCGTGTATGTGTGTGTGTGCGTGTGTGTGAGTGTGTGTGCACGCGTGTGCGAGTGTGTGAGAGGGAGAGACTGAAAGGTACGAAGAAAAGAGGGAGAGAGAGTGAGGGATAAGGCTGGTGTGTTATAAGCAGACACACCACATGAAGCCGGAGTGTGAGGTGTTGACAGGCTCTCCTGAGCCGTCAGGCACGCTGGAGGCTCTCGAAGATACTGAGCACACCTGTGCTTTGAAGAACAACCTCCGCTTCGTCTGTAACCCGGTGATCCATGCACCAAAAATTCCTCTTCATACGCAGATAATTTTTCAGTGAATTTTTCAACGCGGCACTCAGTGCAGTTTCTTAATATCATCATTATATTCCTTCAAAATATCCACCAAAAAAAAACTATATGAGCAGCTGTATTCATGTTCTGACACCTGAACGAGACCTTTCTTCCCCACCCAATGCAGAAAAAAAACTAACTTTTTTTGTAGCTACTGCCCACTGGAAAATCGCAAAATAAGCTCAACTCATTATAAGAATCACACAGCAAAAAAGTAACGGAGGCAAGATTTTACAACTAAATGGAAGACTCAAATTATTGTTCAATTATTGTACAGTAGTACAATAATCTACTACTACAGTGGTAGAGCCCAATGTAGCTCGCCCAGATTAGCTGTATCAGAAAGATGACAATGACTCACGTTTGCAGTTAGCCAACATGATAAGATGCGATTAAGACACTGATTATGATCGAACATTTTTCATATAAAAATAGGTATACAGAAGCTAACTCAGACTTATCTATCGCTGAAGAGTGTCACAGTTATCCATGGTTCCACAGGTCAGCTTGGTCATAGAGACATTTGGTCAATACGCTTGATTTCGGGTGTAAATAATCCTCTGCCAGATGATTAAATTTTACATTATGAGGTGAAATTTAGAGTCTAATTTTTTTTAAGCTGACAAACCACTGATGAGCTGCAGCTACAGTAACAATGAATGATAAGAACTGCCATTTTAGTGAAAGGGTAAATACAGCAAAGTGGATGTGTATACGTGCTGCAACCTGCAAGGTCCTGTGTTCCCCATGACCCATTGAAGCTGAAGGGCAGTAAAGGGTGCGTGCACACGTGAGTGTGAATAAGCGTGAGTGCGCGCACATGTTTATATCACTGTGCATGAGAGCGCATGCATGTTCTCTTTAATGTGGGGCGGCATGGCTCAGGAGGTAGAGCGGCTAGGCTAGGAATCGGACGGTTCCTGGTTCGGTCCCCGGCTCCTCCAGAGAACGTGTCGAAGTGTCCTTCAGCAGGACACTGAACCCCACACTGCTCCTGATGTGCAGGTTGGCGCCTTGCACGGCAGCCTCCGCCATCAGGGTGAATGAGAGGCATAATTTTAAAGCGCTTTGTGTCATTTGTCTAGAAAGGCGCTATATAAATGCAGTCCATTTACCATTTAAGTCAGTTTATTAGTATCCCCATTAGCTGTCAGACCTGGAAACAGCTATTTTTCACAGGGTACACACAGAACAAAAAATGCACACAATGAAATAAGAGCAAAGACAGAATTGGTAAGACCCACAGTGCATCACACACATGCAGCCTGCAAAGCGTTCCCTACCAAACCTCCAGGCAGTGGCGGTGCCAGAACTGGAAATTGTGGAGGCACTGAACATCCCTTTAAAATAATAATTAGTCCTGGCTTGTCCTCAACCATTTTCTAAATTAACAATAGATTCACTCTGAAAACCCTCCACGCTATCAGGTGTTGCCAATTCTTCCCGTTAAAGTAAGAGGACAATCATTCATTTGGGCGTGCAATTTAGTACATTTATATCAGCATTATTCAAAACTGCATTGAGGCGTTTCAAATGGTCTTTTATTTCATTTCAACAATTTAAACGATCATGAAGCGCAGGTTAGATCGCCTGATGTGCCGAAAAGCTAGCGAGGAAGTTCCAAAACAGTTTATCTTTCATAAAACATAGGCCTCTTTAGAAGCAAATAATTTTTCTGCACTGAATTTAGCCCATTATTTTGTCGCTGTAAGATTGCATGGGGAGAGAGGCCACGTCTTCAATTGCCAACTGATTATTACAACAATTGGAAAATGTGTCAATAAAGGAAAATGACTGAGAACTAGCCAGGACTAATTGTTGTTATAAAGGCATGTTCTGTGCCGCCCAATTTCCAGTTCTGCAGCCGCCACTGTGTCCAGGGCTGAGTGACGATAATTTGCAATGCTTAGACCACGGAAAAAGAATATGACACTGACCAAATTAAAATCACAAATGGAGCAAATACACAAGCAGAGGAAGAGAAGAGCGAGCCATCTCTGATGAGACAGTAAAAGTGTTCACTTCGCACCACAGGAGATGGGGCTCAATGGCCACAAGCACCGTGCATAACAATATCATGATATATTAATGCGTATTGTGACAGGATATAACAAAATACAACAGTACAAAATATAGTATATTCGACACAAAATTATGAATATTCTAAATTTTTGTTATAATGTGAGAGTGAGAAAGTGAGTGTGTGTATGCGTGCGTACGTATGAGAGATGGTTTGTGCAGTGTGTGTGTGTGTGTGTGTGTGTGCGCACGTGCTGTTACCTGCACGGTCCTGTGTTCACCGTTGACGTTGATGGGCAGTAACGCCGAAGCTAGGTTCCAGTCGCTCGACACCTCCACCCTCCTCCCATCCAGCTCCACCTGCCGAGAGACCGCCGTCAAGACGAGACCGTTACCGCGGAGACAGACGCCAAGCCCAATCTCAAGTTCATCGCTCCGCGTTACCATGCGGCAGCCATTTTAAACAGATGGCGGCCAAACAGCCTGTCATGTTTACCGCTGCAGCTAAAAAAGACAAGGGTCCAACAACATGGTCTCCAGGGTGCCCCCTGGGAGAGGCGGGGGGGGGGACCTGTGCACAGCTGCCTGGCTTCAACCTGAAAACCCGCTAAACGCCTGCCATCCGAGCTCTCCCGCTCTTCCTGCCCGAGACATGCAACATTTACCGCAATTAAAACAAGCCCGCAGTTTGAATATCCACTGACATCTCGCAACCTGCTCTACGGGGCTCATATATAATCTGGTCCCAGAGGAGCCAGGAGGAGAGATTGTCCGTGTCACAGTTAATGAAGGAATTTGCATTGTTATCTCAATTAAGTGCGAGTAATGAAGCCAGCTCCTGAATTCGTTAATCGACAAAAACTTGTACTAATGTGTTTGCATGGCCCATCGGCATGGCCTGCTGATAATGTATATTCAGCCCGGGGCCAGAGGGCACGTCACGCGTCCTTTTCGGACGGCCGGAGCTTCTGGGCGCCTCTTCGGCTGTTCAGTATTCAAGAGAGCATTCTGACCCTTCTTCCGCCTCCTCGCCTCTATCGCTCGGTCTTTCTCTCTCCCTCCCTCTTCCTCTCGCCCTCTCACATTACGAATCGTTCCAGCGGAGACAGCTGGACAGGTTAACCCCTGTTTCTCAGGTCCGGCAGATTTCTGACAAGTTCAGTCAAAAGTAACTCTACCAGGACACAGCTACTGCTCTGTTTGGGCGTTTTCACAGAAGCAGGAAGAGCAATAGGGCAGCCTTCTCACCATTTTCCCTCCAGCGGCACTCTTCCCGAGCGCCCGATTTGACGTTCATGCATCAAGAGTGAGGTCAAATGGTCTTTCGGAATCTTCAGGCAACAGAGACCTATTAGGTTCTCTAGGTTGATGGGCATTTTATTGACATTTATTTTGGCTTCAGCTAAAAGGATTCATTATTTTTTCACATTAATTTCAACTTTTATTTTCTTGTTTTTTAAAGGTTTTTTTTTCCCACAGACCACAGCACTGGGGAAACATTAAAAAGATCAGAGGGATTTTTCCATGGCATCGTCATCAAAGCCACGTCCTGTCGTCCCAGTAGCGCCAGCGTCCGCGAGATGCACATCAGCGCGGGACGAGCATCAGAGAGGGTCATCGGCCCAGGTGAGAGAGGCAGAACTTTCCTCCCGCCCTGCTAAATATTTTCAGGAATCGTTTCAATTTTCCAAAAGCGTTAACAATAATATTTTTGCCTATTTCTGAGCCCGTGACCCATTTATTTAAACATCATAAAGGGCGACTGGAATCGAGCTGAGATAACAGCAGTATTTTGTAACCGTGTAACGGGAAAAGGAATGTTGAGGCCAAAGCCGCACGAGGGAAAGTGTGTCGGGCCGCAGGTACGCAGGAAACCAGACAAAAATATACAGGTTCCACGTGGGAAAATGTACCACTTCCTATATGCGATTAGCTCCATGAGAACTAATAATCAAGATGATGACCTTACAATCAACCATCTTTATCTGAGAATATAATAATAAATTATTGATCAAAAGAATGTATGAATAAACCTAAGTCAAAATGGTTGCAATGAAAAAAAATTTACATCGAAATCAACATTGACATTTGAAGAACAAATATCCTTCCAAATAAATGCACAGAATCAATCAACAGCGACTGAACATTGCGTTCAAACAAGCTGCATTACTACATTGTTCAACACAAGAATGGTAGAACTTCATTTTTGATTTCATTGAACTAGGAAAAAAAAAACTCAATGATAAATTCAATTTTAATATTAAGCCAAGATGAAGGTTTGTACTGAAAACATCATAGAGCAACACCAGAGTGGATCTGCCATTTCAGCGGCCCAAGCTGATGAGCTCCCACAGGTCCTCTCCGACCAGCCCTGTAAGTTAGCCATTACTTCCAGCAATCATTACACAGAGCCACGGCTATCCGCTGAGCCTCCATCAATTACCCTACAGCGGGCCTATGGCACGAAGCTTAGCTCCGGCTTTAACTGCTTTTACAGGTAGCCTGTGGGAACTGACTCGCAAACAGGAGGATAAACACCACCAAACACCACCAAACGGGAGAATAAACGCCTCCAAACAGAATCGGGGTTCCCAGTTCAAAAAAAGACCTCAATTTCAATCCAGACATTCAAGCTAGGAGAGCTTTTCTCCTTTTAGGAGAGAGCTCCTTGACACTGAAAGATGTCGTTATGTACTGCTGGGGCCTTACAGCCGCAGGGGAAATGGGGTTGGCGGCTAACGTTTTCAATGTGAAGCCAGTTGTGCAAATACCACATCGCAGTCCCTCGCTGCTTGGAGCTGAGCTTCAAAACAGCAGTAAAACGGTGAAGCTTTGTAACGGCTCTCTGGAGTCAGCCTGTTTGAAGTCCTCGCTTCTGGTTATGGGTGAGCGAGACCCAAATTCTGTCACAACAACAACAAAAAAAAAAAAAACCCATCATCGGGCCCTTGCAGGTCCCTGATGAGAACCATGTGTGAGCTAAGGGCCGGTCACAGCGTGGGCCAAACCCGGCCCCGAACTCTTTGAGCCGCACACGTGTGAAAACACAGCCTCCGCACCACAGTACGGATCACTCAACACACAAGGGCCAGGAGGAGACTAGCGCTCCAACTGCCAGAGAGAAATACGAGCCAATCAGAACAAGTGTTTCAGTCCTGACTTAAAGGGGCACTATCACGACATGCGCATGTGTGAATATTTGCTCCAATAATGAAATCGTTACCCTTACGTTTTTACTAGATGCAAACAATTTTGAGGATCCTCGAGTATCGAGTGTTATCGTTGGAGTCCTTGCACTCAAGAATATTTCAGCTGTTTTGTCATTTAGATTGATAACCGTTTTCACATGTTTCAGCTTTTATTTTTACTTCGGAGTCTGAATATATTTGTGAAGTCCAATTCTTTGCGTTCGTGTAAGTCCTTATATTGAAGAGCCCGCTATTGCCAACAAGAGGCAGCTGGTTTGAGTTTTTATCTTTGCACAATGTTGACATGGTACCACAACAGCAAAGATTATTTTCCTTTACATGGGCATCCCCAATTGCTTTGTCCTGTATTCTTTACAGAGCAAGTGCTCTCACAGTTGGTAGAGATCACAAGTTCCCTAAGGTAATAGCGTCTTTATTAGTATTATCTTTGCAAGGCAGTAAGCTAAAACAGCAACATTTAGAGCAAACAAAAAAAACTTTAACTGAGTTTTCTCTTCTGGAATCCTCTCCTCATTCCTCACCATTAGTTTGAAGTAAATCTGTATGGTTGACTTATTATCATTATTACAGTTAGCGAAAGCTGGACAGGAAAATACTTTCAAAATCCTTTTAAACACACAGTTCAAAACATCCAAGCAATGCTTTCGGTAAATCCTTGAGTTTGTACAATTAAAGTTCATGCACGCCCGTGTTGTGACAGCGCCCCTGTAAATCTCGTCATGAGAGCGTTTATTTTAAAGAGAGACTGATCTCTCACTTTGACAAGATCAGAAAATCTCCCAGCAAGCAAAACAGTAGAAACTAGAGGCACTCGTAGAGTGCAAACCTCCACCAAGGCAGCACAATCCAAATCTTCATGAGTGGGAGCAAAGTTGAGTTATCGCATGTCATACGATTTCAAGATGGCTGCCGTGGCGGCCATATTGTTTCACTGATTGCTGTGAAAATCAATAGGGTCCATCCTTGATGTAATGCACCCACAAAATTTCAGCCAAATATGTGCATTACTTTTTGAGTTATGTTGTTCACAAACAGACAAACAAACAGGGGCGAAAACATAACCTCCGCCCCAACCTCGTTGGCGGAGGTAATAAGTAAAATCAGAAAATATTTTCAGCTGGTCTCTACCCAAAGGAAAATGATCTTCACAGCTTCTTTACAAGAATAATGCTCTTCATAAAACAGTCCTCTCCAAACAATAACCCAAAGCGTCAGGATTCCACAGGAAAAAACAACGCTGTGATCAACATCACAAAGGGTTAAAGCACCCAGTACAAGCGCCATGTTTTCAATCGCTCGAAGATCTGAGGGAGAAGGTCAGGAGTCAATGGAGAGGTCAAAGAGAACACGTCTACTTCCTCTTTCCCCTTCTAAAGCTCGCCCAAGAACTCAACACTCTGATCAAACCTGGCATCTTTTTAACACTGAATTTACCGTAAGGGTCAGGTAAAATAAGGACAGCCCACTGAACTCGCCTTCCTGTAAGGAGCTCAAATTCCCGATGTCTACTGAGACGAAGGTTACGCAGAAAAATCAAGTATGAAACCAAAGACATCGAGGCAGTACATGCAAACCTGAGATTATCACAGTCCATTTACCACCAAAAACACAAAAACAAAACAAACAAAAACTGAGTCAACCTCACCAAGCATTTTAGATCAATATCAAGACCTTAAATTTCATATCACTTTTTGGCTTTGCTCAATAACACAAAAAACTGCCAATGATGGGAGATGATTTGACTAACTTAAAAATGTTGCCAGTGCCGTTATAAAATCTAAACACAGGCCAATATTTTCTTAGCAAAAAAAAAAACAAAAAAAAAAACAAATCGGTCACGTGAAGACGAGGGTATGTATTAAAACAGACGTGTTCTGCAGCGAGAGCCCTGCTTCTCGCAGTGATTGAGGGGCGGAGCCAAAGCAAGACAACCCATCCTGATGTGGGGGGGGGGGTGGGGGTGGACAGATTGCTGGAACTAATGAAGGTGGATTTGAGGATGGACCGCGGGGGTGCAGAGAGGGTCGCTGCCCCCTCGAGTTTGGAGAGAGCGGTGAGATCAAAGGCTCTGGCGTGTGTGGGGTGCTTCTATAAAGGGATTATACCTCATTTCTGTTCGCATCGTCCTGCTGTTACGACCTCGCCGGCCACCGCAAAACCACACTGCCCCCGTCCACCCTGGGCTTGTTATGACAACGGCAACAACAAACAGCATATCGAAATATGACCGGACCGACGTGGGTTTCATCCCAAGTTGAAATTCAGATCTGATCACCAGCAGAGCTCTGAAAATTAGCCACAAACTAGCAGCGCCTGTAGCGCAGGTTCAGCTGATGCGTAGCACACAGACGAGCCCGTGACACGCGGGTCGAAGGAATAGCTCCACACCAACCCCCCCCACCTATCAGCTGAAAATATGGGCCAGCTTTATAAACTTTAAGTAAACCCTCTCCATGCACACAAACACACACATACATAAACTAGAATGTTTTTACTCGTAAAAATGTACAACTCCGCCCCAGCCCCCTTTCCCTGCCTAACCCTGCGGACGGACAGACGGGCACATACCAAAAGGCACCAGTGCAGGACCTGAGTAGTAAGTATGCAAAGTTTTGTTAAGATCGTGCAAATGGTTTTGCAGTTACACAACCATACTGTACATACACACACACACACACAGGTTCGGGGAAAGGACACAACAGTAAGAATGAATTTAAACTGAGGCAACTCTGTACTGCAGCACCCAGGATTTCAAGAGAATCAAAATTAGGTAAAAGTAGAAACTCCAATCTTACAGTGGGCAGACCTCACCGCAATGACACCTCGGCCTCTGCTCAAATACTGACAGCAGCCCAGGCAGGTCAATCTGACAAAACAGGAAATGACACAGGGGCTCTTGCAGAAAGCCGCCATGTCCAATCAATGATCTCCTTCAGCCCAGGAGACCGCGCTCCTCTGATGCCAGCGACTGCCCTGGGCCTGCAGCTCCACCATCCCAAATCTGTTGGGCAATCTTTGCTCTGGGTCAGTCCAGCTCGCAAATGTCCTTTTCCAGCAAATGGAGGTTCTCCCATGATGCATCAGTGACTCTCACTCCAGACAGCTGAAGGGCATGTTTGTGGAGGCACAGGCACTGACAGCGAGAAAACACTCTCTCCCCGCATGGTCTCGCTGAGCAAAAAATACCAGTCTTACAGTCTTAACAACTTAAAAATCATGATTTTTTTTCTGCAAGAGAGTAAAATATTGGTCTTGTTGTTTTTACCTCTGCCAATGAAGTTGGGGCGGAGGTTATGATTTTGCCCCTGTTTGTTTGTTTGTTTGTCTGTCTGTTTGTGAACGACATAACTCAAAAAGTCATGCACGGATTTGTCTGAAATTTTGTGGGTGGGTCGCTACTACATCAAAGACGGACCCTATTGATTTTGACCGCGATCACTGAAACAATATGGCCGCCACAGCAGCCATCTTGAAATCCTATCACACGCGATAACTCAACTTTGCTCCCACTCATGCACATTTGGATTGTGCTGCCTTGGCGGAGGTTTGCACTCTACGAGTGCCTCTAGTTTCAGACTGTGTGGTTGAGATGTGCTCCATTCCTTCTCAGTTTACAAAGCTCATGATGAGCTAATCTGTCACACATCATTGACAATGTTTTTGTCTTAATCAGCAAAAAAGGGAACGAAGCCAAGATTTAAGCCTAGGTATAGCCTAACTATAACTAGACTATAAGCTTCAGTATAGTCCAACTATACATACATTTACTGAGGCAGTCTTATTCCCTGGTTTTTGCAGCGCACCATCGTCACCTGTTCCATCCCTTCTTGCCATAATTTGAGCACCTTTGCCCTCACTTGCCCAGCTTAAGGCACCGCCGGAGTACATTTCTCTGAACATATCAACTGTTTAAGAAGTCAGGAGAGAGATTCTTAATTTAAGGACAAGCAAGCCTGTCCATGCATGAAACCTCCATCTTCTGAGCATGCAAACCCTATTCATTAGCCACGGCTGCCCCAGAAACCCAAAGAGAGGACCATGCTTAGCAAAGATTTTTTTTCCCATAAAATGCAGATCACATAATAAAGGATAAGGTTACAGGGGACTTTTACGCCTGTGTGTACAATGAAAGCAGATCGGTATTTTAAGGAGAGCTATCACTACAATACAAGGCAACGACGACCTGCTGTTATTTGGGAGAGAGATAAAAACACTTGTAAAGGTGCTAATTATGGCACATAGCTCTTACACGTCATAAAGTTTAAATTACTGTGCTTTTAATTAATTAACCCAGTTTTAATGAGTTTTCTAATTAGATGTTTGAAAGATACCATTTTATGTAAATATCTAATATTTCCAAAGACAGACACTTTAGACGGGCTGTTTGATTAATTCGACTCCACTTAATTAGAAGGCAGTCAATTTCCCCGAAGGATACGGATCACATAAAGGAACGGTGCCATTGAGCGTTATTGACACTGATGGTTTAATTTGACATCAAATGAGATGCATGCCGGAAGAGTTGTACAACAGAAGAAAATGTGCTATTAATTGGCTCGGGAAAAGCCAGAGTATTTTATGGGAAAGGATCCAAGTTTTTCACCCAGGCGAAAAAATCGTCTATATTTTCCTGCAAGGATGTTCCTAACCTCGCGGTAACATACTATACAGTGAAGATATTGCTAGTAATTTCAAAATAATAAAATCAATTAACTCACAGAAATGTATGCAGTTATACAGTACTCAAACACACATACAGAAACGTACACATAAGTGTACACACGCACGCCACCATGGACAATATCAGTGATGCTTAGTAATCCATCTCTTGTCTGCCTGCAATCAGGTCCCAGCATGTGTTTCTCAAAACGCCAAGCAGCAAAAACAGAAGTGCATCTCATCCCACATCAGTTTGCGATGTCGTCCCTATTGCGGCGTCACGGCGTAGTGTCGCAGCCGGTGTAGACAGCTGCAGACGCGCAGGTGCGAACGTGCAGCTGTGTGAAAAGGCTGTCTGTTATGTTAGCATGCTAATGAGGATGTAAGTGTGAAGAAAAGCCCATGGGTACTGTAACTGTCAGTCTCTCTGGCTCTGCCAAAGGGTGTCTGCATCAAACCACCCGGCTACACTACAGTTAACAGGGTAAACCGCAAACACCACCCAGCTAAGTGACAACTAACCAGGTAAACGACTAACACAAGCCAGCTACACTTCAGCTGACAGGGTAGCTAACACCCATCCTGTAATGCAAGAGATCACAGAATAAACAAACAACACTAGCAGGTACTCTTCAGCTGACTGGGTAAATAGCCAACACAAACCCTGCAATACTACAACTTACAAGGTAAATGAATAAATCTAGCTTGCTACGCTTCAGTTAACTAGCCAACAATAGGCTTAAAATGTGACATCTATGAGAGTACACGGCTAACACTAGCCCGCTACGTTTAGGCCATCAGGGAAAATGACTAACACCAGCACTGCTATGCCACAGTTAACAGGGTAAAGTGCCACCACAAGATTTGCTATGCTACAGCGAAGAAAGCAACAGCCAGGCTGTGCGCTGCTGGCCTACTGCAGTGCAGGTGACATGGTAAAAAGCCAACACTTCACTTCAGCTGACACGGTAAACAGACTTCATTTCAGCCACCAGGGTAAAGAACAAACACCAGGTCACAATGCTGCAGCAAACAGGCTTGAAAGCTAACACAAGTCTGCTATGCTGAAGCAAACAGGGCAAGCAGCAGAAACCACCCTCCTATGCAACAGCTAACAATATAAATGATCATTACTACCCAACTAAGCTCCAGCAAACAGGATGAGTAGCTGATGACACCCTTATACTCAACAGCTAACAGAGTAAACTGCTAACATCAGTTTGCAACATAACTAATCATGGGATAACTGAAGAAAAACATGGTCACATGACATGGCTCCATGTTGTTTCAACCGCGTAATCAGGTGCCGTCCCAAAGTGAACAATTTCAAAATGAATAAGCATATAATTTTGATCATTATCAAAAACCCATTAATATGATGGGTTGCTGCACCGATGGTAGCAGCAATAGGTCACAGAAAGGTCACAAAATGTACAGGTTCTCTGCTGGTCCTGTAAGAATCCAAATATTGGTTATTTAAGTTCATCATAAAGGATAGAAACCAATCTTGTCATCATTTTTTGTGAGATAATTCCCTCTTCTTGTCATTAAATTTGATCGGCAACATTGATTTGTTTTCTCCGTTTCTGAAGAAGCTGAATTAAATAAATGCATTTTCTGTACTGCACAGTAAATTAAAGCCAACGATACAGCGCACCAAGAATAGCTACATCAAAATGATGTTACAGGCTCTTCCAAAAAGAATCAATCAAGATCACTGAATTACAGCTAACTGCCCGTGACCCAACAGGTACATGCTAAACGGCTAAAACCGCCCTACAACATTACAGCAAACGGGAAAAACAATAAACACAACTCTGCTTTTCTATAGCTAACCGGAAAAATGGCAAATGCTGCGCTGCTACGCTACCGCGAACCAAGTGCATATGCGTGGTTTTTGAAGGCTACATTGTTTAATGACAAAATCAGGTAGAACAAAAGCAGTAATCTAAATTTTTTATGAGCGGCAGGATAGCAAACACAAAAGAAGCACACGTACACAGTGTTAAACACTCAGCAGAAAATGAGGAAAGGGTTTGCCCTGAGCTAGCAGAGGATATAAACAGGGAGAAATGAAGGGGGGGCAGATTTGGAGGGGGGAGGGTGGAGAGGGTGAAGGTACGCACCGTGTAGTTGGCTCCCGTGTGGGAAACTGAGACATCATGGGACCTTCCCTCCAGCTCTATGGACAAATCCCACTTACTCTGGTCCGGCTGGGCACAGGACACTCTAAAATTAAAAAATACGTAAATTATAACCTATATTTAGCACAAAAAATGTTTTCAGAGAAATGTTTGCATTTCCCAAAAAACTAAAAAACACAAGAAATTAAAACCCATGAGCCCCAGCACAGAAACCAGACTACTCTCCATCAGGGTACATCAGCAGAGCTCAGAGGTGCCAAAACATTAAAACAAATGTGATAAAAACCAGTATAATTAGAAAATTGTGTGTCCTTGGACACAAATGCCCCTGTCACAGAGTTTGTGAAGCCCCTAAAATTGTGAAATAATCCAATTTGTCAAACAAAATGGGATGCACACCATCGATCTATGTACATAGCAATTACCAAAGCTTGTTGAATTCTGTCCGGTAGTTTTTGAGGAGAGGCTAATAAATAACAACCCATACATAGGGACGGACATACGAACAAACAAGGGTAAATCTATATGCCCCCGCCATATATGGCAGGGGCATAAAAACCATGCGTGTCAGACAGAGTGAGGAGTATTGAGTCAAGAAATAGCAGAGATAGAGGCTCACAAATTGCCACCTTACTATCTTACTCGACCTGAACAAGCATTCGCAATGTAATAAAGAAATAAACCAACGATGCAAAGATTCTCCACACCGAGTCCGCCCTCACGCTCTCCCTCAGTGTTGCAGCAGAGCATAAAACCCCTTTTACACTAAAAAACCCGTAGATTCTCCCACTGCGTTTAACCTATATTGGCATCATTCATCACTCAACCACGCAGAACGTAGGCCTGCCCATGTAGGACGAAGGCATCAGCGAGAAGCCTTAAACCGGGGCCCTCAAGTGCCGCGTGTAGCGCCAACATCGCTGGGACGGCATCAGCAACGGACCCCTCGCCCCTACGCACAGCTCGGCGAAACAGGACTCAAAATCCGTTTAGCCTCCATCGGAAATGCGCGACTCCCCCCTTAATTCTACGATATTGCTTTAGTTTATTAAACAGCGAACACGATACAGCATCCGTGTTCCCCATCGTGTTCTGAGCTGCCCCCACACGAACCCCCAAAACCGCATTATGAGGCGCCAAGCATCCGTTATACTGCAGCATTCTGGGACGGAGACGGAGAGTCGGGTTTCGGAAGGTTCTGTAAATTAGTTCATCTCAGCACAATTGGGTCAGAAGCCAATTTAGAATAAGGAAAGTCTCCAAAAACAACATTTCCTTTGGCTTACTCGGCAGTCAGTGGGGTTATTTTAGGTTGTTTTGGGTTTGGCAGGACTTCCCAGAAGGCCAAGAGTCAATGACCAAAAGCTCCTTTGAAGTCAACGACAGCTCCTCGAAACAGAAAGGACTACAAAGGACGAGGGCCACACAGGCTTCTGACTCAGCGGCAGAACTCAACTCACAGAAAAACCCTAAAATGTGATTTGCTATCGGTGCACCAAAATTGCAATAAAAACGTCCAGTGAAACAATTGATCATGTTTCAAGAGGATAAGTTGAAACATCAAATGACCTTTCAAATGAACTTTGATAAAACCAGGAACACAAAGTACCATTAATCCTGTAGTATTCAGGATGGGCTGGTTCACTTAGCCAGATGAGTACATTTAAAAAAAGATGTCATTGTTTTATATTGCCAAAACTGGATGAGCCGGTCTCAAATGCCATCTCAGGTAACATTCATTCCAATTCAGTAAATGCTATAGAAATACACAAATCACCAAATAATTTGTACCAGTTATTCTCCTTAATCCAAAATAACTGATCTTGGGTGTATTTGGTACATGCACAAGCGGACACGGACACACACACACAAACACGGACACACACACACAAACACAGACACACACACACACACACACACACAAACAGACACACACACACACCCTTTTATCTCTCCGCTGTAGACACAATGCTGGCACAGATACCGCTGAGAGTCGATCAGGATGAATCTGTCCCTCTCTGACAGGAGGGGTCCAGCAGCCGAACCAATGAGTGACACACACACACACACCTACTGCTCACACTGACCTCAGTGTGTGCACACACACGCGCACACATGTAAACACACTCTCGCACGAAGACACGCGCGCATCAGCATGCAGATAAACGCCGAAACACTCGCATGCATGCGCACAAGCCCGCACAAATACGCACACACACTTGAATACATACACACAGGGAAACACACAGACAGAAACAGAGACACAAATGCTCACAAATGCTACACACAGATGGTCAGACACTAATACGCACACACGCGCTAACACTGACACATGGGCACGTGCTTCAACTGAAATCCGCATCAATTCATTCATAGTAAATCATTAAAAAAAAAAATCTAAATTACCATAAATACAACAAAGATCACCGCTATCACAATACGACAAAAGCCGAGAAATAGAGGGGGACATTTAAAAAAAAAAAAAAAATTATAAAAATCACTTGTGCTTTGGCAGGATGTTGAGATTGGCAGTTTGGCAGCAGCCCAAGCCTTTGTGTGGACGGGCTGCATCGCCCGGAGCGGAGCGGACTGGACCCGCACGGCTCCCTTACAGAGCGATCAGCGGAGAGACGGCCAGAGCGACACACACTGCCTGCGGATCGACAGGGCCTCCTACAACAATACTGTCTTTGGCAGCCAG
This sequence comes from Gymnothorax javanicus, assembly GCA_029692085.1. Taxonomy (NCBI): domain Eukaryota; kingdom Metazoa; phylum Chordata; class Actinopteri; order Anguilliformes; family Muraenidae; genus Gymnothorax; species Gymnothorax javanicus. The sequence continues at coordinate 53,477,348 of CM056205.1, read as the reverse complement.
CCAGCGCTTCCTGTGAAAATGGCCCCAATAGCTGCAGCGGGTCAAGTAGGTCTGAGGCGTGGGTTTTACCGCACCGCAAACGAGACGCCGTCAGGCTCGGAGCCGAGAGGGGACAGCCAATTACGCGCGCAGATTCCAGCCCATTGGACAATCAGGCGCCCAAATTCGAGCCCATTGGCCAGTGGCGTGCGCTGACACATTTCTGTCGGCTCTGCACGTGTCAGCGTGAGGCCAGGCAGCACAATGCAGAATCACACAGCAGAATCACTCCCAACATCCCACTAGAGAAACAGTCACAGAATCATTAATGATACACAGTATAATTATACATGTGATGCTACACCTCATGTTTGATGTGATAGCTTCTATTACAACTCGAATTTTGCCTAATAAATGTGCCATTTCAGCATAATCAAATAAAACTTATTGTCAGCTAACAATGTACCAACTTGGTCTGGCAGTGGGTTGAGACAACGATGCCTCAATCCTGAATGAACTTCAGTTAGAAACAGATGATAGGAGTGAGATGAGTTACCTTAGACTGGAAATAACGCAAAAGAAACATACAAATTAACCCTTACAACTCCCAATACAAACAGTGTTGCTCAATGATGTAACATATCAAATTCAAAGCTGTTGAAAACATTTCATGAGGCACCTGGTTGAATTTAAACAAGTTGCCACATGATAGGTTTTCAACAGCACAGGAAATTTCATATATTTTTTGAAAATTTATTTCAGCGCTCTAAGGGTTAACATACCAGGTTCTGAAGAACAGAAGTTCTTGGCATTATCTTGGTACATGGGCTAGGTATTAATCATTCCATGTATCATCGTAGTTTTCCTTGCTGTATTGTATCTCCCTCCAGGAGGGAGGGGAGACATTGATTTTGTACGGTTTCCCGTCCACATTCGCGTCAGCGTTCCCACTATTTCCAGGCTGTAACTCGGAAACCGATTAAGATATTTACATCAAACCTGGCACACTCCTTCAACATTGGATGTAGACGTGCCTTTTCCTGTCTGTGAACATCAATTGGGGGGGGGGGGCTGCGTTGGGGTGGGTGGGGAGACATTTTTTTTTTGCCTTAAAAACTATCTCTAGCTTGTATTTGTGTGTGTGCATGTGCATCTCTTACGCAGATATCTAGACACTGTCTTCAGATCTAAAACACATTGCAAGAGAGTGAGCGATAATGCTATTCCACAGGAATAATTCTGTGTCAATTAATTTCACTCTAAACCAACAGTATTTATAAATAAATAAACGGAGTTGAAAACCTGTGCCAGCACTGAGGCTGTCATCTCCAATAACGTCACATGACTCCATCAGAGCGGCCCAATCACAGAGCTTCAGAGCCGTTTCAAAAACTCAAAAACACAAGAGGCACTTACGCCAGCAAGCTCCTTTCTATCATTCAGTTCAGTAAGTAAGCAGGGAAAAACAAAGGAGACGCGTTGTTGACTAAAAACAATGTTAACAGTCAAAGCGTCATTACAGAACGCCTAATCATATCTGTCTTAGCGGGGAGTCGGGAAAATGATCAAGAATAACGCAGCGTACTCGGTAGCCACTGAGGCTCGTTTGTGCATACTAATACTCAATGAGGAAGATGGGGGGGGGGGGGGTTGGTCTTCAAATACCAGCCATTCATGAGAACAGATTTCAGAGAATTTCCGACCCCAAAGAAAGATTTTTTTTTTTATGCCAACGCAGAGAAATATGCAGCGGGGGACGGCAGCTCAGGCTACACGGAAACTACAAAGGCGAACTCCTACGGTTCATGAATACAGCGAGGAAATGATCAGAAAAAACTGAGAGATGTTTGGACAGATGGTCCGCTTAAAGTGTCTGCAATACCACAAAAAGAGCCATTTAAAGCCAACTTCAAATTTCGGCAAATAAAGGATTTGTATTCCCAGGAAATTTGGCCAAAAAAGAGAGGGTACATTTCTATAGGCACTGGAGGAGTGCTCTTGAGCTTTTATACATAAAGATTAAGAGCATATTATGTTACAAGAAAAACATAAATTGGCTTCTTCTCCTCAGATCTTAAAAAGGCCCAGAATTGCCTTGAAAGACCCGTTACTCAGTATTTCCAGAAATCTCTACTGGCTGTGTTCTGGCAAATATTCAACTGGATATTTAATGCAACATCATGATTCAAACTGGGAGTGAGGACGATGCATGTGAGGAAGTATGAATTTGGAAAACGTAGGTTATAAATAAGCCGTTACATCACAGTTTTGTGAATTAAGGTGGTCTACACACACTTGTTTAAAAGGACCAGAGAATAATTACTTCACAAGAACACTGATTGGCTAAGGAGTCAGTGACCTCAGACCACAAATATTTTCTCCATGTCCCACACTACAGAATAAATGTGTGACAATGTCAGAGAGCAGGGAAAGAAAACTGCTGAAGGAAAAAACTAATTCTGTGCAGTCTGTAAATATTTTGACAGCGACTGTGTGAAAAAGGTCTGTAATGTCAGATCATCAAATGGGTCTCACCACCACCTTCTCAATTTTGCTAATTTTTAGTGCGCAGCTGTATAAATATATATCACTAACAAATCCGAAATTTCAGCTCATTCGGACCAAAAATGAATTTTTGGTGAATTATTTTCTTAGGGTACTCTCCGTTAGTTTTCAGTGGATTTTTTTTTTTTACGAATTCACTTCAATTTACACGTTACTTGTATTTAATATGGCATAACTTTTTTTATTATTACACCTATAGCTTTGAAACTTTGCATCTAAGCTAATGTTATACTGCTAAATCGGACAATGCAGTCCACTTTACTTTATCTTTCTTGGTTGTGGAGCTATGAGGACACCAAAAGTGCCTTTTGTTCGGGCAGTTCCATGTTTAGGTCCCCAGAGCACCCCAAATATAAACCCTAGCATAGACTCTCTGGCATTTTTTCCATCCATTTGTGTCTGCTGGATATAAATCAGGCTGAATTCACCATGAATTCATCACCAACTGCAGTCAGTACCTTGCCAAATGTGGGAAAAAGAAGTTAGAATGCTCACGACACTACCGCCTGTTAAAACCCCTGTATCTTCAGGGGCACACCTTGGATTTTCTTCTTTTTTTTTTTTTTTTTTTTTTTTTTTTTGAACAGATTCCTCTATTATCGTAGAAAGACAACTCCAAAAATTGTTGATGTGTTCTGACCAATATAAATTTTGCAGGTGTCTGAACAGGGGAGGGGTAATCTCGAGAATCGCGTGGCACTTTCAGCTTCTTACACATTTAACTACGCAACATTTTAAGTGTTTTCAATCATTAGTCAATCACATCCTAAATTGTACTAATTCCTCTATTATAGTAGACATAACAAAACAAAAATTGTTGATGTGACTTGAACGACATACATTTCAGAACTGTCTAAATAGGGGTCAGCCAATTTTTGAGAATCACACTTCTTTGCATCAATAAAATTTACTGACACTAATTCTTGTAAACTGACTGTCAAATTAAAACTTTGTGAAGTAAAAGTAAAGAAAAAAATGCCAGAGAGCCTATGCTAGGGTTTATACTGCATTGGACTCCATTTTCTGATTTAGCAGCATAACATTAGCTTAGATGCAAAGTTTCAAAGCTATAGGTGTAATAATAAAAAAGTTATGCCATGTTAAATGCAAGAAAAATGTAAATTGACGTGAATTTGTAAAAAAAAAAAAAAAAAACAAAACAAAAACCAACACAAATGATTCACCAAAAATTCATTTTTGGTCCGGATGAACTGAAATTTCGGATCTGTTCATCACTAATACATATTTATCTAATGTGAAAATCTGGAAGCAATCTATGACTATATGGTGACAGATGTTTTGTATACCTGATGATTTGACCTGGAATGACCCTAATTTCAACATTGTTCACATCAAATCAATTTAAGGGGACTTATAGCTAAGCAAACATTTTTCCAAGATATTCACTTTTTAAACTAAGAATTATTATCAAAATAATTCTATTAGAAATTGCAACTTAAAACACTGAGTTTCTGTAGCATCACATCAGTGGTTGCCATGGCAACTGCTGTTTTAATGAATATATAGATACTTAGAGAAACACAGTCATTGAGATAACTAAACAGTGTTTGGTTATAATTTCAGGTGTGGTGTGAAGGAAAAAACATTCCTAATGTAACAACAGAGCTTTTTTCCAGGTTTCCATGCTCTTGTATTGATTTTAACCCCCCCCCAAATCAATTTTGGCGGGAAACAGCTCATTAAATATGAATATTTTGATTTACTCATATTCAGCGGTACATATTGCAAAAAGAGCTCTCTACAGACATAGATCATCACAAAATGAAGAAAACTGCCAAATATGAAGTTAATTGGATGTACAGTTGCTGAGAAATCTGTATTTTTTGCAATCAATTTTATCAAGGTTTTAAAGTGCTTTATAGTGTAAAAGAGTAATTTCAGAGCAATTTTAGATCAAGTTTAAGACCAATTAGGCAGAAAGTGAATATATGTCCTGAAAGTAGACTACTTGAAGGACCACTTCATGTTCTTACCTCAAAACTAAAATTTTGAACCAAAATTGCCATTTGCTTAGTTATAGGTCCCCTTAAATACCAGCAAAATAAAAGGGACAGCCCCAAGTTCAAGCTCATTACACTGGCTAACAGAGCCAAAAACCACATAGCGTTCTTGTGTGAATACATACAGACAGCAGCTTTTTTGATGAATTCTCAAGAACACAATACAATCATGCATACAAACATGAACTACGTAAAAAAACACTTTTGTGAGGTACAAAATGGCAGTACAAACAGCATCCATGAATTAAAGTTCCACACAACCTGCCACCTCAGCAATGATAGTCATCCAAGCGCTATGACAAGAATTTATATTTCAAAAGGCTTTTCGTACCACCTGCCGAGGCAAGAATGTCACCCTAATCTCATGCAACTGCTAATGTTGCACGATAACTCAGAATCAAACAATTTAACAAGATATGTTTCTTTAGCAATTGCACATTCGCATAAACATAGAAACCGTAAAGTCCGCAAATGTTTAAACAGTATAACAATCCTGCTGTCATCGCTCTCAACTTCAGGAAACAGGAGGAAACGGTGATATTAAAGATAGTAGCTTTTTAAAAGTTCTCATCCACATTGAGGGATCACTGGATTTAAAGCCATCTTTACGCATTTCGACAATCCAGGTCAGTATGGACTTCGAGCAAGTACTCAAAAATAACAAAATATTTATTCAAGACTCAAACCCATCCTTTATAGTTTTGAGGGAGAGACATTCTCACCAACGATTCAGTAAAATTGTCCTGTTCCACACTTTCTGAAGGCTTCAGTGGTTAAAGGCCAGAGATTCACCAGCTGGTTATTACTGGAGCCTTAAGAGGCTATTGAGGCCGCCAGTTTGTGTCAATTTTGACTGCCATGCATCAAAAAGCACTAACCGAGCCAATAGCCGCGTGGAGCGCAGTCCATAATTATTGGGGCACTGACGCCACATAAAACGGCCATAAATTCTTCGATGGTTCGAGCAATATGAACCAAATACCCACAAAAACTGACAGTCTCGACACTCATAACAAAATTGTGTCGATGTCTGAACACTTTTGGGCCGCGCAGTATATGAAAGGCATCGGCGGAGCGGAGCGCTACACAAAGTGGCTGTTTTGCACGACCCTGATCTCCCCGAGCGAGCGAGAAAAGCCAACTCTACCTGACTCACTGGGCCCTGACCCACTTCCATTACCCTCGCTTTGAAATCGTAATCCATTTCCACGCCCGCCACGCTTGCCACGCTCCGTGAACCAGGATTCTCTCTGCCCAGCCGGGGAAACTGCAAGAGGCAGCCTAAGAGCCGAAAAAAACGCTCCCACCGACGGCCCTGTCCTGCTCCAGATTCTACGGCCTTAAAGGTTTTTTTTTTATCGTGAGACAGATGCCACCGCCGTCCTTGTTGACAAATCACAGGCCACATACACTGCGCTGATCTACACAGTGCAATCCTACGGCTTGGACAACAACACTGCATAAAAACTGTTAGCATATCTGGCAAGGCTGACATATCAAGGATGCAAAAACGAACATGAAAATCGCCCATCTCTGCTTTAACCTTATATTTTAAATCCACTGAGTACAACTACAGAGCCAAAAAAAACGCGATGGTGTACTGAAAGTGCAGGTCTGATTTGACACATTCTCACCCCCCCAGCTTTTACCGCCAGCCGGAGTCCCTCCACCCAGCGGCCGGCGCTCAAAGAACCATTACTCTCCCATTTAACACCCCGTTCTGCTTGGCCAGTGGTGGGGAGGAAAGAGCAGTCCTGAGAAAATGGGTTTACTGGAGTCAAATTAATCAGATCTCCAAACCCAACTCTCCACTGCCCAGAACAGAAACTAAATTTCATGTAGAGCGGGGCATTGATGATCAAATTCTGCACTTCAGGAAGATCCGTCTGATATGAAAACTTTTCTTTCCACGGGCGGGCTTGGCCAAAATTTTTCTAATTCCTCAACCCAGACTTGCAGAACAGAACAGCTCAAACACACTCACCCTATTAGGAAACTGATCAAATGCAATCGTTGAGTCCCACATGCATAATAATGCCAATGTGCACACTGCCTCACCTGACGCAACACCAGCCCTTTAATATGCGTGAATATGCTGTTCTATTCCACTGAAACCGTAAAATACAGCCATCTCACGACTGAACAGTCCACAGGGCATGACCAAAGGAAAATGCATCATAATTCCAGCCCACCAATATTGGGAAAAGATGCACATCAAATGCCGCAAAGCATACGGAAATAGCCAATTTCAGTGGAGGGACGAACAAAGCAAGAGTAGCACACATGCTAATTTAAGGAAATCAATTGGCGATGGGTGAAAAGACAAAATAATATGAGGTTTAAATGAGGGCGTATGCGCCGTCTGAGGTTCTATGCGCATTTTAAAAAACCTGCTTCACATTGTGAGGAAGGAATCAATCTTTTTGTCTGCAGGACAGCCGAATAAGGTCTAACTATTAAACTACCCATTAGCAAGAATAGAACCAAAGACTCCATTATCCAATACCATCAATATAACCCAAAATCATCAATACCATTTCATATGGTCAATATTACAAAAATCATCCACCACCACTAATATCACCAAACTCTCCATATCATCCAATGCCATCAATATAACCCAATATCATCAAAAACCCCCAATATGAGCAATATCATCAAAATCACCCATCATCAATAATATCAGCGAAAACACTCAATAGGGTCATTCCATATCAAATCAACCAAGAATTTGCTGACATCTCTCGGAATTTTGTGCAAGTTTGTGGATGAGTGGGGACCTATGAGTAACGAATTATTCTGAAATATTTTCGCTCAACACCTCCTAATTAGTGAGTAATTCGTTAACAAAGTTTTGACTAATTAGCGAACACTTGCGACTTAAAACGCGTTATCTCCCTTATTATAACAGCTAGAGAGCTGGTTGTAGTCTCACTGGAAAGCTCTTTTCAAGCCCTAGAAGTCTCTTTCTCAACTTTTCTTCATAGAGTCAAATGGAAAAAAGTTATAGCAAATCAAAAACTTTAAAGGTGTATTGCAAAAAAATAAATTTTTCAAATTTCTTAAAATTCCTGTGAGAAGTAGCTTATGATGTTAAGAAGCTCTACTGTAAGTTTTGTGATGGGCACTCAAACGGTCTTTGAGCTATGAGCAAATATGTGCAGGTACAACAGTCGAAATTTGCCATTTTCGTCATATTTTGCTTTTTATTTTCAACAAAAATGTCTTTAAAGTGTTTATATCACCTTACAAACAGTCTTTATACCTTAAAACACCACAGCAAGTAGTAGAAAATACATTTATCCATGAACTGAATTCAAATTCAAATCTAAAACGCCCCATTTTAAAATTACGAATTTGTAAGGCGATATGATTGCTTTAAGACATGTCAAACATGTCAAATGAACAAAAGATGGATCATGAAGGGTTCTAACATTAGAGAGTGATTGTACTGTAAACCGTACTTTTGTGATTGTACTGTAAATATTCGTATGCGTTTTAATTTGGCATTTTTCACGATGACCCACTTGTCACAAAATTAAAACGCCACGAAAAAGGAAATTTATTAAAGGAAAGACCTACTACAGGGTCACTAAAATGCTAAATTGAAACCATGTGAAAGTTGCAACAATAGCCAAGAATATTTCCCACTTTACAGTACTGTAAAGTCTAAAGTCTACATCAGGGGTCTATAGGAGTAAATGGGATGAATAATTAGCTAGTTAGCCTGCTAAAGCTTTTCACCATTAAATTAATAAATTCAAGTTTCAACGATAACAATAACCCATGTAACTTATTACTTTAATGGCAAAAAGCGCTAGCATGCTAGCCAGCAAATTATTCATCCCATTGACTAATAACTCACAAACTAGAAACTTATGCTAGCAATGGTTAACGGTTACCAGCAGGAGGATTGACAACGTTACCGTGTTTACCAATGAACGGAATCTGACCAATCGTGGCGTGAGAAAGTTGAATTACAAGTGGGTTATATCAAACCTGTATCTCATGGGTTGCATCACACCAATTTTTCATAATTTATGGGATAAAACCTAATATCATCAAAAAACCCAGATATGTCAATATCATCAAAATCACCCATCACCACTGATATCACCTATAACTCAATATCATCTAGTATAACCAAATATCAACAACAACCCCCGATATGGTCAATATAATCAAAATCACCCATCACCACTAATATCATCAAAAACTCTCAATATCATAAATATATCCTAATATAATCAGCAACCCCTGAAAGTCACTATCATCAAAATCACCCATCACCATCGATATCACATATAACTCTCAATATAATCCAATGTAACCTAATATCATCAACAACCCCCGATATGGTCAATACCATCAAAATCACCCATCACCACCGATATCACATATAACTCTCAATATAATCCAATGTAACCTAATATCATCAACAACCCCTGATATGGTCAATATCATCAAAGTCACCCATCAGTACTGATATCACCTAAAACTGCCACCGATATATGACTGCCGCCATAGGCAGCGGCCTCTCCAGGCAGCCGGTGGGAACACGATGAACTTTCCGCAGGAATGCAGGGTCAAAGGTCAAATCAGCAGGGGAACAGCGAGCAGGGCCACCACCCTCCAAGACCCCACGCTGAAGATTGATTGTGCCCACCCCTCAGTGCCCAAATTAATTTAGCAGGCTGACATCAGCAGTGCGCCCCTCACAGTGAGAAGCCATTTTAAAATTTAATCAATAAACAAAACAAAGCGGGGAGAAACGAGGAGGTTCCTCGCCCCAGTGACACAGCAGAAACGAGGCCCGCTCTGAACCGGCCCACATCCCCCCTTCAAAGAGCCTGAAAGGTTAGAGTCTACACTCGGAGAGCTTTTGTAAACACTGGTTACACAAGCATACACAACTTCTATTTTCTTTCTGACTCGACCCACGTGAGATCCCCCGGACCGCAGTGCCTTCAGTACAGTGAACAGTAACTGCCCCACCCCGTGTCTCAATGAAGTGAGCTCCAATACAGACACACTCGCACTCAAACACACACACACCACAAAGTGACACACCCACAAACGCAACACAATGACAAACACAAACACCACAAAGTGACACATGCAGAAACCACACTATACAGTGACACACACACACAAACACAAAGTGACACACACAGGCACCACGCTATACAGTGACACACACACAAACACAACACACCCCACAAAGTGACACACGCTGGTACGACAGGACACACACACACGCTCAAAAATACAACAAAGTGACACAAGCAGGCAACACACACACACACACACACACACACACACACACACAGTTGTACTTCCATCCTTGTGAGGACATTACATTTTCAATTCATTCCGTGTGTAGCTCTACAGCCTTTTCCCAAATCTTAATCATAACCAATGCATGCCTAACCCAAACCCACCTTAACCTGCCTGTAATTCTAACTTTAACCTGCCTGTAAGTCTAACCTTACCCCAAACCCTTACTCTAACCTTAACCTGCCTATAATTCTAACCCAACACCAAACCCCTACCCTAACCTTACCTGTCTGTAATTCTCACCTTACCCCAAACCCTTACTCTAACCTTAACCTGCCTTTAATTCTAACCTTACCCCAAACCCTTACACTAACCTTAACCTGTCTGTAATTCTAACCTTAAACAGAACCTTAACCAATAAGTCACAGTATATCTTTGCCTTTGTGAGGATTGACGAAAAAATGTCCTCATTCCCCAAAAATGTCCCCACGCCGAAGGTTAAAAAAGTTCTGGTCCTCACTATGCAGCGAATACAACACCACAAAGTGACTCTCACATTCAGACAAAACACAGTGACACACTCTCACACACACACACACACAAAAATCTCATACAGCACCCAGGCTCTAATCTAAACAGATGCAAACACCTCCCGCTGAACTCCCTCCCTCCTGATATCATGATTGTATCGCTTTGCTATCACAGCGGACACAGACACTGCCCTTACCAGCTCAAAGCGCCGCGATCAAAGGTAACGTGTTATTACAACCCACTCCATTTTACACACAAATGGCATTCAGGGTACGAGCATGAGCTCAGATCATTTCAAAAGCTGTTCTACATGCATTTTCATGGAGGATCTGCCTGCCACCAACGACAACAAGCAGCACCACCATTTTGGAGATTAGGCCCATAATTCTGTTACGGCTGAGCTTCAAAGAAGGAAATGATGAGAACTGTGGGGACTCAATCCCCCCCATTATCCCGACGGCTCGTTAAAAAGGAGGCAAAACGCCAGAATAAAAGCTGCTGATTGATGGACGGGCGTACATGGACTGAAATTAAAATGCTTCATATCGGGGGGAACCAAAATGAACATGAGGGGGGGGGGGGATCAATTGTGTGCCGGCAGCAGGGGGAAGAGAGGGGGACGAGTCTGCCAGTGGGACACTGCAGCAGCCGGATAACCCGCCGCTAAAAGAATCACAATCACACTGATGATGCAGCGCCCCGACCTTTCAGAAGCACCCTACACACCCTCCAGACCTCTCAAAGAGCCACGCCGGGTCAGACATCGAGCGCACAGTCTCTCTCAGGAGAAGAAGGGAAGGGGGGGAGGGAAGGCGAGAAAGATGGATGGAAAACAGAAGATATCCTCAGGGATAAATTGACACTATACCGTCGCTCAGACCGGGTCAGAAAATCTGAACTGGGATGAAGACTGAACTCAACTTCAGGATTCCGTACCGCTGCTCTACCGACCGAACCAACTGAGTAGCATCCCTGAAGATAACTCCAATTCAGAATCAATGCACTGTCCTCAAATTGATCTTCCTCATGTTCTCCGTGACAAGCCGTCATGCGCATTGTGATCTTGAGATAAAACTTGCAATCAAACTCGGTAGCTTACAGTACTGTTTGCGAAAAGACAAATCTAACTAGTTAGGATAACATGAGAAAGCCGGTAGTAACTGGCTAGGGACTGGTCGTCACAGTCGACTGAGCAGCTCATGTAAATGTCGTCCGGTGCAAGGATCGTCGGCTGTTGACTGCATGAGTCAAATCTTGTGTTCGTGCACCGTACAGCTCAATAGCTACATGCTCTGTAATGTTATGTAGCCTTACAGGGTCAGATACTGGCCTTGGTAAACACTGGTCACCAGCGACGAAAACAGCCAAACGTAAAAAAAGTCCAAATTATGAACCCCAGAAACGTGCAGTAACGGCAAGAACAATCCTAAATATTAATATAAATGGACGTACAGCAAGCTTAAATTTACTATTTCACTTCAAGATGGCACTTTTACATTTGCATTTCTGAGATAAACCAGTACTGTCAAAAGCACAATGTTATTAAATGTCCGACCGATACTTCTCCAATAGGCTACTCATTGGTATATATTTTGCATGTATATTCTGTAACAAGTGTTTTTCACTCATTTAGGATATATAAAGCAGAATCACGAAGTAGTCACTGCGTCTTTCACTTCTCGAATCTTTACGTCAGTTCACACATTCCACTTGCCATTTCATACGCCAACCCAGTTCTCAGTCTTTGAAGCTTTGTTTATTCTTGCAAGATGTCTCGACGTAATGAACTTCGAGGCATGTTTAATTTTTTGCTAACCCCCTTGGTGAAAACCCAGTTAGCCATTACTAATGCAACACGATATCAAAACAATACCGTTAGCCAACTGGTTCATCTTCCATCTTTCGCGAACAGTACTGTAGTTGGCAGAGCGGTGGGATGGAATCCCCAAGCTATAGGTTCGATCCACGCGCCGGTTCAGATTTTCTGACCTGGTTTTGAACAGTGTTGGTATAAAGTGTAAACAGAGGAAAGAGAGTGAAGAGTGGTAGAGTTTCTTGTGCCTTAGACATGTAAGGCAGTTCAGACATCAGCGGTTGTCACTGGAAGGGCAATGAGGCCTTGTTACCAGCACCACCCTTCGGTGCAGTCGATGTGGAGGGTGTGGGAGCTGTACATCAGGAATGAAGGCTACGAGCCCCATCATCTGTAATTATGCCAGAGGTAATTTACATCCCATATCCAGGGCAGCACGGCGGACAGGAACACACGGACACTGACACGGAGATCTCCGCACCGTGCCCAAGGGCAGAACCTCGGACTGTCACACGCGCGACACTGATTAGAATACACCGACAGGCTTGCTTGAGGTCACCGTTGGGTGCCACTTTGGGCCGACCCCCAAACAGCCAGCGGGAGGAGTCATCGAACAGACCGAGGAAGTCGCAGTAAAACCCTCCGTATTTAACATCCATAATCGCTGCAGTATCGGTTCAAGGGGTGAGAAAAGGGATCCTCAAATCAAGACCTTTAATCTAAATCCAGCCCTGGTTTTCTTTCCTTCCTGATTATTAATGCAATAATATCCAATGCTGATTGGCCAGACTGGCTTCGCACTTTGGCCCTCAGGGTAGAGAGAGTGTGGAAAACCCAGCAGATTTCGGACTTCGAGGACTATGATTTGAGGACCAGGGGGTAAGACCATTTGTTCTTAAAGTGCCATTTTAATGTGGTCATTAAGGGTCCAATATTTCTCCCAGTAGATTTTTTTCCTATGGAACATAAAGCTCTTTACATTTAAAATAACACAGTTTGGAACAGTACTGAAACGACGGAGCTTTCTGATCTGCGAAGGTTTTCAGATTTCTGAGCCTGAAGTGCACGCGTCTGCAGAAGAACACTGCGCACTTCCTGGCCGAAGAAAAGAGGAGACCGTTTCCCCTCCATCGATGCGCGATTCAAAGAGCATCCGCCACACGTCTCCCACCGCCTGAGAAAACACAAACCTAACCGAGAACGAGCTCCAGACCGCATGCATGTGCCAAAATACAAAACACAAAAACGGTCTATTTCTGACATGATTCAGCGCCTGGTAAACTTTTCCGAGCCAGGGGGAAAAATGTAATAAAAATGTTCCTCAGTCCACAGGCGGTGTTTTTCCGACAGGAACTGCTCACACACCCTCTTCCAACGGGTAATAACTGTTTGTGGAGGACATTCCCAGTCATGATAAGCGTGATGATGCGGTCAGGGCAGTGGGGCCCATATAGACAGGGTGAAAGGGTAGTATGCTGTATCATACTGGGTGGGTACGGGAGGACTGTGGATGCCAGCACAAGCACCACAGAGGATGAGCAGAAGACAACTGGGAATAACAGCAGGAACGTGCGCCCAACGAGTCCCCAGGACAGGGCTGCTTACGGCCTACCCTGATAAGCCAGGCTTCATCCACACCGATATCATCGGGACAACACGAGCACCAGACACTGTGCGCCTCTTCTGACCGGGGGCCAGGCTCCCGCTTTTTAAAAAAGTGCGATAATCCAAAAAACAAGTTAATAGAAAAGAAAAACTTACATGTTACAACAGGCAAATAAACACATTTCTGGAGACATAGCATTCAGATCTATTAAACCCCCAACAAAGCACAACTCGTTCACCAGCAAGAGCGGAGCTGCCCGACCCTGTTCCAGGAGGTCAACCTCATTCAACAGCTACAGCAGGGCAGTTGGCAGGCAGTTGAATAAGCCCTAGAGGAGGGTCCTCTCATGAAGCAGAATAACGGAGTTAACTGGACAACTGCACCCGGCTGAAACCCTCTTAATATATCAGCCCCTGTTCTAGTTTTGTCAGGATTTCAGGTTGTAGAGCATATCCAGCAAACTCACAAATCCCACTTTCTGAAACAGGGGCTTATGCAATGCACTCTGGGATATCCTAGCGCACTATGTTAATCCACTGTCGTCCACGCAAACTGGGCGTGAAGAAACCGCGCCCACGGCCGTGTGACTGTAACCAGGGGAAAGTTAAATTAGACCAGGGGTTAAGGTTGAACAATGAAACCCTCATCAATCATCAGGAGACATTTCCTGCGGGAAACACACGGGTCCTGTTATCTTCGCCGGGCATTCGAGTGCCCGCACACGCAGAACTGACCCGGGAGACCCCCCAGCAAGCCGGGACGACCCATCTGGGACCCCCCGCATGGCACAGAACCCCTCTAACGACTCCCCGCCCAGGGCCGGAGGGGAAGTGATCCTCCCGTATCCGGTAGCCACTCAAAAAAACACCTCTACACGTGCGCAGCAGCGAACAAAACGTCCCGCCCCACAGCCACAGGAAACAGTGGAGATGAAACAGGAAGGGGCGGGGACAGGAGTCATGGATACGCCCGCAGTAGAGCAGTCCTGCACCATGTCACACGGTAGAGAGCACAGGCATAAGATCATTTCCCAGTCGTGTTTATCTGCTATGCGCTTGTCTGGTGGATTTTACTGGATGACAGAACACACATTGACATCTACACTGTCCCAAAAAAAAAAAAAAAAGTCACACACACTAATATTTTGCGGACCAAAAGCTTTGATCATGACGCAAATTCACATTGGTATTGTTTCGACAATCTTATACAATGTTACAACATTCCTCTCCCATCAGAATTGCATTCATTTTTGGCCGATGCTGAACTGACGATGGGTAAGTCAAGCCACTCTGTTAAGCCTTCCTCCGCGCATCCCAAAGACCATTATAACCAAGGTCGAACCATTATAATTAGGTCTATGCACTGGCACTCGGCGACAGCATTTCAGAACTCTTCAGCGAATTAAGGTAATTTTGGTGACAAGTACATGGTTTCGGCCGTTTACATTTTCCAGTCGGACAGCTGTCTATTTTTTACAGCAAGTTGCGTGACCGTGCTGCAAAAACAGGTTTATGTACTTGTCGCCGAAATTACCTTCATTCGCAAGAGTTCTGAAATGCCGCTCTCGCTAGAAAAAAATTACCGTTGCTGGGTGCCAGTGCGTAGACCTATTTATAATTAAATTATTTTTCTGCACTGAATGTAGCCCATTATTTTGTTGCTGTTAGATCACATGGGGGAGAGAAGCCGTGTCTTCAATTGCCACTTGATTATTCTTGAATTGGAAAACGTGTTAATAAAGGAAAACCATAAAGGAAAAGCCAGGACTAATTGTTGTCAATAAAGGGATGGATATTTGCCCCCAAATTTTATGGTCTAGCGCCGGCCCTGACCCGCCATTACGAGTTATCTCGTAGTCGGCAGTCAACGTGTTAATATGCACAAGTTTCATTAAAAAATATTGAACGATATTCAAGTTCTGCTCCAGGAACAAAATGATTACACGTGGACAGATACACTGATTACTATATCCCCCCGCATTATATGCCGGGGGATAAAAACTCAAATTTCAAACTACCAAAAGGCACCAGATAAGAACCTGATTGATAAAAGGAGCAAGTTTGGTTCATAAATATTGAACGGTATTTGAGTACTTCTCTGGAAACGATTTCCACCATTAAATATTTCGTTCAGAAATACAACCCCAATTCCGAAATAGTTAGGACAATGTGTAAATTGTGAATAAAATCAAAACGCAATGACTTTCAAATCACACCAGCCAGTATTTTATTCACAATAGAACAGAGATAACATAGCAAATGTTGAAACTGAGAAATTTTACAATTTTATCCACAAAATGAGCTCATTTCAAATTTGATGGCTGCTACAGGTCTCAAAAAAGTTGGGACAGGGGCCTGTTTACCATGGTGTAGCAACCCCTCTTCTTTTGAACACAGAGTGGAGGCGTCTGGGCATTGAGGAGACATGTTTCTTGAGTTTAGCCATTGGAATTTGATCCCACTCTTGTTTAATACAGGCGTCCAGCTGCTGGAGAGTTTTGGGTCTCCTTTGACGGACTTTTCGTTTAATTATGCGCCAAATGTTCTCAATCAGTGAAAAATCAGGACTGCAGGCAGGCCAGTTCAGCACACGGACTCTTCTACTACGAAGCCATGCTGTTGTAATAGCTGCAGTATGTGGTTTTGCATTGTCCTGCTGAAATACACAAGGCCTTCCCTGGAATAGATGTCGTCTGGAGGGGAGCATATGTTGCTCTAAAACCTTTATATACCTTTCAGCATTCATGGTGCTTTTTAAAACATGCAAGTGTCCCACACCATATGCACTAATGCATCCCCATACTATCAGAGGTGCTGGCTTTTGAACTGAACGCTGATAACAGGAGGGGTGGTCTTTCTCCTCTTTAGCCCGGAGGACACAACGGCCATGATTTTCAACAAGAATGTCAAATCTGGACTCGTCTGACCACAGGACACTTTGCCACTTTGCTACAGTCCATTTTAAATGAGCCTTGGCCCACAGAACACAGCGGCGCTTCTGGATCATGCTCAACAATGGCTTCCTTTTTGCATGATAGAGTTTTAGGTGGCATCTGTGGTTGGTACGGCGGACTGTGTTTACAGACAGTGGTTTCTTGATGTATTCCTGGGCCCATTTAGTAATGTCAATGACAGAATCATGCTGGTGAGTGATGCAGTGGCGTCTGAGGGCCCGAAGATCACAGGCATCCAGTAAAGGTCTTCGGCCTTGTCCCTTACGCACAGAGATTTTTCCAGTTTCTCTGAATCTTTTGATGATGTTATGCACTGTCGATGATGAGACCTTCAAAGCCTTTGCAACTTGACGTTGAGGAATTTGACGTTGAGGTTTTTAAAGTATTCCACAATTTTTTTACGCAAGCCTTCACAGGTTGGAGAGCCTCTGGCCATCTTTACTTCTGAGAGACTCAGTCTCTCCAAGACATCCCTTTTATAGCCAATCATGTTACATACCTGATGCCAGTTAACTTAATTACTTGCTAAATGTTCTCTCAGCTGATTCTCTTATATATTCATTGCTTTTTCAGCCCTTTTTTGCCTGTGACCCAACTTTTTTGAGACCTGTTGCAGCCAGAAAATTTGAAATAAGCTCATTTTGTGGATAAAAATGTAAACTGTTCCAGTTTCAACATTTGAAATGTTATCTATGTTCTATTGTAAATAACAAATTGGCTCATGCGATCTGAAAGTCATTGCATTTTGATTTTATTCACAATTTACACTTCGTCCCAACTGTTTCGGAATTGGGGTTGTATTTAATAAGTTTTTGAATTCTGCTTCGGAAACAAATCGATTACGGACGGACGAACAGAGATACTGATGACTATATCCCCCCGCATTACATGCCGGGGGGATATAAAGATTAACATTAAGCTTGACCTCATGAATTGATGCAAGTATTCATCATGATCATAATCCTACACAAATCATAAATAATATTTTCTATTTTTTTCCCCCCACTTTATTGGCCGCCAAGTTGACTGAAATAATTTTAATGGATGCCAAAAAGGCGAATAATGCAGTTCTAATGACAGGTACGAAAGCACTTAGATAGTTTACATATTTCCTACGGGGAATTTTATCTGGGTGGATGAAGAGAGTGGTTTTCTCAGGCAGAATGTGGCAATTTTGGTGACTCCAGTGAGGCGTGAGAGCAGCATGACCCCACTGCGGTGGTACGCCGGGGGAAACGCACACGAGCGGCTCAATGCAGAACAAACTGTTCACTGCATTTTCTCTTCTGTCAGGAAGCAGAACAGGCCCAGTAGGATCATTCTCTTCAAAGATTTCCATCCCTGCCATCTCCTCAGCTAAAGACAGAAGCACCTCCCCAGTGACGACTCGAGCCGATTAATTAAGTCCCAGGGAAGCTATCGAGAGCTTTTCGCCGCCGTCCCTCTCTTCTCAATGCCTGGAGTGGGGCTGCGCTTTCAAACTAGTTTACAGGGTCAAAGGGCACTTGTGCCCCTAATTAATCTGACTTGTTAAAGAGTCCTCGTGGAGCAGTCAGTCGGAGTGGTTACACGGTTACGCAGACGCTAACGTAGCCCGAGCAGCCCTGCCTGTGCAGCATGGAGCTCCAGTCCCTCCTGAACGCTGGGTGCACTGCCAGACTTGTACGTCATCACACAACATTGTCGACTAATGTCCAACAACCGAATGACATCTCTACAAGTCTGTTATATGGAGGACAACTTCATACTTTGTCAAACAGTTCTATTCTTATGCTAGAAATTGAGCATGGAAAGGGAATTTTTTTTTTTTTATTTTACTGGTCGCCACCAAGTTTGAACACCTGCAAAGAGAAGTCCAGTCCTTTGGGGCATCAGAACTCACAGCACGCTCTGAACACACGCCAGCTGTCGTTGCAAGGACGGGAAACACCTCTCATTTATGTCACGTGGCAAAAGCTTCAAGCTCCAACCTACGAATGAGCCTAAAAGGGAATTCTAGGTCCCCCTCATTGTACAACAGGGCCCCACCCGTCCCGAGCACACAGACCAGCAGGGGTTAACAGGGGCGCTACCCAATAAAACAACTTTCCACTTCCATTTACCACTTCCACCGACCTGCGTCCACAGATACAGCCAGACTGATGGTAATTACATCCGCACTCAGTGAACCATGTCGGATTACAGCCCTAAATCTGTGTCCCTGTCCATATACAAACTGCACAGCACCCCAGGGTGGCCATTGCTGAGGGAGTGAGCTGCTGCTCTCCTCCTGAGGGGACATGAGCGCTCCAATTACCCAGCCCCACACGAGAGACGACGAAACAGGATCCGACCCTCAACCATCATCATCGCCCTCACTGCGCTGAGCCCCTCCCTCTATATAAAGCGTCAATCAGCAATACGCCACACCGACTGGATCAGATCCAGTACACCGCAAGAGGAGCCCGTCAGACAGTGCCTGTCAGGTGTGTGAAATCCATAATCAAAATGTAAAAAAATCTCTGCTGGGTTAGCTCACTCGATTAAGGCACCGCTTTGCGGAGCAGGAGTGACCACCATATCGCTGTTTCGATCTCCGGTCGTACCAGCTGGCAGTGGTTGGTCCCCTTTTTAGAGCAGCGCACACCTAGCTTCGTGCTGCAGGGAAGTAAATTGGGTGGGACTGCCGGATTGGGATATTAGAATAGTTTGTAGCTTTGTTCATTGCTCCGGCGCCTCCTGTTGGCCAGCCGGGCGCTTGTCAGTAAGATTCTGAGCTTGCTCATGTTCAGGTATCCTCCGCTCTCGTTCTGCACTTGTGAAAGTTGAGAGCTATGGGTGTAAATAGAAGCAGCGGCTGACAGATGCGTGCTTCGGAGGAGAGCCGCAAATGGTCTTCGCTCTCCTGAGCCGGCAACATGGGGTGGCATTCGAGCAAACTTGTGTATAGTTCTCGAATTGGGCATTCCAGATTCGGGTGGGATTGGAGATGCCAAGTTTATAAAAAGTAAGAGTAAAAATCCACCACAGTATTTTGCTTCAACCGCCATTGAGCACGAAGTTCCCCTCAGTCCGGAGGCGGTTGGAGTGAGATCAGCCAGCTGAGCTCACGGGTGGTACAGCTTTTACTTCCTGACCCCTGGGACTGTACACCTCCACCCTGAGCCCTCTGCCCTGATACCGCACCCAGCGGAGTACCCATCAAACAGCCGCGGCTCGGCCATTTAGAGACTCTCCCGCCGGGCAGAGGACCGGGAGGTCAGCGGGTCACTTTGCAGTCGCTTTGGATAAACGGATCGGGTAAAAAGCGAAAATTTAAAACAGCCTCGACCCGACGTTATCGCTGCCACAGTACATAACTTCTCCCATCAGCAGGGGTGTAGCCAGGAATTCTGGGCCTCCTAAGAGGGAATTGCTCTCCCCCAAGAAGTTATTTCTGTAGGCTCCCCCCCGACTGCAACTCCCACAAACATCACAGCCTCCCGCCCCGAACGCAGGCCCTGTTCATCTGCACACTCCAGCCCCCAGAGATTTTCCCCCACTTAGCCAAAAATAAATAAATAAGCGAGGAAACGAGGGGGAGAGGAGCAACATCTGTGCCGCGGGCCGTCCGCTCCGGTTCACCTACCTCAGGTTACCCAGAAACCTCTGGGAGCGGAGCTGTATGGCCACAGACAGCGCGGCGGCGGTGGCCAGGAGTTCTGCTCGCTCCGAGTCCGACAGCTGGTGACCTGCAAGGTCAGGAGAGAGAAGAAAGCAGAGAGTTTGAGCATCGAGTAACAGAAAACATCTCCCTCCCTCTCTCTCTCGTTCTCTCTCTCTCTTTCTCACACACTCTCATCCTTCCATTTCAGATGGCAGGGGAGCACCTACACTAGTCTCCAGCATGTATACCATCACATCAATGAACATGGAGGATCTCCAATTCGTGAGCCCGAGATATCAAATTTATAAAACGAGGGTAGTAGTCTTCATATATTCCAAGCCTTTGGCGAGGAAAAATTAAAACTATTACTCAAGCTTCATAAATTTGATCTCAGGCTCAAGAATCTCAAGATCCATGAATGTCAGCATTGTATTATGAAATATAAAAAAAGCGTTAGCTTCCAGTTGGCGGTCTATTCAAGTCAATGGGATCACCAATTCGCGAGCCAGCATGCTAACGTTTTTTGTCATTAAATTCATATAATCGTGTTTCTACGATGAGTTACATGTGTAACTTATTAAGTTCATGGCACAAAGCGTTAGCATGCTTGCTAGCCAATTATTCATCCCATTGACTTGAATAGACCGCCAACGAGAAGCTAACGCTAGCGATGGTTAACAGTTACCAGCAGGATTGCTAATGTACTCTCGCAAATTGGTTGAAGTTTGCCAATGAATGAAATCTAACCAATCGCAATGCGAGAAAGCTGTATTACATGTATGTAATATCAAACCTGTATGACATGGCAGGATTACACCAATTTTTAATCATTTATGGGATACACAGAGCCAGGCAATAAAGCTCGCGCAATTTTCAACACCGAGTGTTTTAAACAGCCGCAAATGATTCTGTTCACCACACCTGGAGGTAAATACAGAGCAATAGTCCAGAGAGAGTTCTGCACTAATACTGTGCTTCATATTTGCATCCCCGCCCAAATACTTCGGGACCCCCAGTGGGCACGCTCTAATGCAAAGGCACTGCGGAACAGACCAGGCTCTGCTGGAGCTTTTACTCAGATGAAGGCATTATCCTGAGGCACACTGCCTCAAAGGTCAAAGGTCAGAAACTCTGCTCATCTCAAACTCCGAACAGCTGTGCAGAGCTCAGTCCTCGACACCACTGTCCACCTAATCTACTTAATTTCGACTTTTTTTCCCCACCAGGGGAAAGTAGGAGTCAAGTCACTTCACTTTTTAGCATAATACAAGGGCACTAGATGACAAAAACATGCTGCTTTGAAAATATTTGTAAAACGTGCCATTATGATGTTAGTCATAAGGCATTCATTTGTAGCGCTCCATGTCAGAACAGTAGAAGGGCAAGCTAGAGATTAAGACCAGAGGCTCAGGTCCACTAAAAGGAGACAAAAATAGATTTTCTGGGTCGTAGCAGGATATAAAAGCATCTGAAAACCATGATGTCATTATATTAAGGATCAAAACAAGACAAAGCAGCTTTATTGCAGCATAAATATTCAAGATTCACAATCATCACATCCTCACACAGGAGTTAGCCAGGCAAGGTCTGTTTCATCTTCCAAAGCCTAAAATATGCAACGGATGAAATGTGGAATTAAAATTCCCTTCATATATTTTTCCCCTTGGTTTCTCCTTTGAACACCAGGGGCATCTTCAGATAACCACGGGGGTCCGTGGGCCTGGGTTTGGGGATCCTTGTCCCGGGTCAGGGAGGCAGACAGTAATGGCTCCATCAGAACGACACATGTACAAAGCAGAGAGAGACTAATCCTGGCTAATGCTGGCTATCAGGGCTTGTTGTTCCTCAGAGGGAGAGGAACAGCTCAGGTAGCCATTAGCATGGGGGACAGCGTTTCAAGGACACACTGTCAATACTTTAATCTATTAGCAGAGAAAAGGTTTCAGTCAACAGCTTAAAAGTGCGAGCTGTGAGCAGTATCACACGAGCAACTATTGTGTGTGAGTGCGTGTGTGTCCGTCCATGTGCATGCTTAAGTGTGGATGGGTACGAGTATGTGTGGATGGGTGCGAGTGTGTGAGTACGTGTGTGTTTGTGTTAGTGCGTGGGTGGATAGGTGTGCATGTGTGAGTGCCTGTGTGTGTGTGTATGTGTGTGTTTGTTAGCGTATGTGTGTGGAATGCATGTGTGTGAGTGTGTGTGTCCATTGACATGGCACAGCACCTTTGAAGCCCTCGGGATACACCTCAGGGAGGAACTTAGTGCTGATGTCACCGGAGATGAAGCGAGGGTGCAGAATAACCTCCCTCAGCAACGGGATGTTATGGGTCACACCTAGAGAGAGAGAGAGAGAGAGAGAGAAAGAGAAATCCAGAGACTTTGTTTTATAAAAATGATGAGGTCAGCAACTTAATATTTTAATCTGGACACCCTAATGCATGGCACAGTGCCATCATTCTCCATCACCCCTCAGAAGAAAGAAAAGATATCTGTAATGGATGGAGACAACAGTTCAGAGAGTGAGGACCTAAATACAGTGATCACAACGAGCAACATCGACAAAACTGGCGAAACTCGACAGTCCGGTTGGCTGCGACTGCATGGGCGTAGCCCCCGAAAGCCCATTTCTTCCCTTTTTTGCGAATTATTCAGCCAATACTGTCGTCATGGCAACCGAAATCGATAGGCATTATAAGTGAAGTATATTACATCTCCATACCAAATATGAAAGTAATCGGTCCAAAACTGCAGCCTGTACTGCGTCCACAAGGAAATCTGTATGTTTTGCCGCTAATGTAAATGTACGTGCTATTAATTCAAGACTATTACCATGATAACCAAAATCGATAGGTGTCATAAGTGAATTAGAACACATGTCCATACCAAATATGAAAGTAATTGGTCAAAAATTGCAGCCTGTACTGCATCCACAAGGAAATCTGTTTTGTAACTAATTTGCATATTATTCGGCCAATACTGTCGCCATGGCAACCAAAATCGATAGGGACTATAAGCTAATAAAAATAAGTTTCACTCCCAAATGATACAAGTGTCTTGCTTCATTGAGATCATTTTTCCACCAGTCTCTGTGATGCTCAAATCCTGAGTTATAAAACTGTAAACAGGGGTCATGTACAGTTGGCAAGGATGGGTTTGATTTGGCATCTGCTTAAGGGGGTCAACTAATTATTTAAAAGTGTAAAAATACTAATGAACATCATGGCAAAGGAAATAACTTCCAATGAATGCCAAAGTTTTTACTTCATGTTTTTATTCAATGCAAATAAAGGTTTTGGTAGACTTTGACAATTCTGTCAAGTTTTTCAGAGATGTCTCAGGTTTAAAGAGGTTGTTTTCGAACAATGCCTCAGGTTTTAGGATGCTTTCCCAGAGGGTGCCTTAGGCCTAAATGGGTTAAGGCCAGTGACAAGAGGAGTATGTTTGATAAACTTGAGAGAGAGAGAGAGAGAGAGAGAGAGAGAGAGAGAGAGAGAGAGAGAGGGAGAGGGAGAACGAGAGAGGGAGAGTGAGGGGGGGAGAGAGAGAGGGCGGGGAAAGTAAGAGGGAGAACGAGAGGGAGAGCGAGGGGGAGAGGGTGCGAAACTGAGGCAATTAGCAGAGTGACGTGGGCGTCACAGCTTGGGGATTTCACCGGTCTCTTTGGGACACTGGCGATTACACAACACACAATTAGCATCAGAGTTTATTACATTAGCAGGGATCCTATCGCCTCGGCAATACTGTCCGACAGTTCGGTAAATATTCACCAGTATAATGTGCTGGGGTGTGTGTGCGGTTAACAGAAGAATGAAAAAATCTGGCTGAAAATTAAATAAATGAATTCAAATATGTATCTGTGTATATGTATCGACTGTATCATTTCAAGTTTGTCACTTTAAAATTAAAGCCACGTAGAGGAGATTTTTTTCCCAGTGCTGATCAGCTTAGTTCAGTGAAGTTAATGAGTTTGTGTCTTAAACTTTATAAGTTTCTTAAAACAAAAATACAGGATTTGAGTTTGAGTTCACCTGAGCAGTGTCCCTCAGTGACCGTTGTTAGGTGTTGCACTTTTGGCAAGGGTAGAACTCCAGTTCAACAACACCAGAGAACATATCGCATCACGCCGTTCTCACACATCAAATCAGCTTGGCTGTGACAAATATCAGGCCTGCGTGTTCATTAACGCAGCTAAGTTGGATGGGGCTAACGCAATTGCCCCTATCAGTTTCCTCGTTTGTCTGTGAGCAAAATATTTCAAAAATAACGTGGCTAATTTGGACCAAACTTAACTGGGAGGAAAGGCAGCATTAAGTTCTAGTCCTGATTTGACCTTTGGGATGTTTTCACGTACCTCTAAGACGTAATATCATAAAAACACAGAGTAACTGGGTAACTCGAGTACTGAACTTCCTTTCAACTTGCTGTTACCACTAAAAGACAATTCAATGTCTGAAACTTTACATTTAATGTTTTCAGAAAATAGTGATTTCCGAATACACATTTTACATCAGTGTTTGTAAAGGCTGCGCTGAAAAACTAAAACAGGGAACCCTAGTGTGACTTGGCCTTATGCATGTTGCAGGTACCAAACAGATACGACTCACTAATGAATTAGATACAAATCACATCAAACCTAAATGTACCCAGCACCATTCACATAACTTTTAGAAATTTTAATGGCGCACTTTCCTCTGAGAGGATATTGTTCTGAAGCCATGCATATCAATTACTCGCTCAAAGACACATCAGTATTGTGGCTTGAGAGCAAACCAGCAAATTCAGGTCTACATTATTCAAAAAATAGGACCAAGAGTCCTGTAGCTTGCCAGCAAGCAATCTTATAGTGATGACACAAGTTATGAAAAAAATTTCATGTGAAGTTTGACATTTGAATCAATGAAAATCAATGTCAAGGTCACTAAATAAAAGTTCACATACATTTTTAAGACCTGCAATAAAAACACAATCCTAAGCTCTGAAGCAGTTTTGTTGAAACAAGTCATAGAAAATTCAATATGTCAACTGTGAACTTTACAGGTCACAGGAGGTCAAGTTGAAGTCAGCAAATGGACTTCATATATGACTTTCTAAATGTCTCTCCACAAACTTTGGCTCCATCTGACCATTTTGGTGAAGCAAGTCATTGTAATTTCACTGCCGAGTTTGACCCTCAAAGCTCACTGACAGTCAAGTTGAATGTCACCAAATGAAAGTTCATATGCGAATTCCAAGATGTCAGTAACACAAACCTAGGCTCCATCTGTGACCGTTTTAGTGATACAAGTCATAGAATTTTCACTATGTCACATTTGACCTTCAAAGGTCAATATGAAGGTCACCAAATGAAACTTCATATATGACCTCCTATATGTCTCTAATACAAACCTAGGCTCCATCTGTGACTGTTTTAGCAATACAAGTCATTGTAATTGTATTATGTCAAGTTTGACCTTCAAAGTTAGCCAAAAGTCAAGTTGAAAGTCACCAAATGAAAGTTCATGTGTGACTTCCTTTAAGTCTGTGATACAAACTTAGGCTCTATCTGACTGTGACCTTTTTAGTGATAAGTCATGGAATTTTCACAAGGTCAAGTTTGACCATCGAAGGTCAATATGAGGGTCACCAAATGAAAGTTCATATATGACTTCCTATATGTCTCCGATACAAACCTACGCTCTATCTGAAACGATTTTGCTGATATAAGTCATTGAAATTTCATTGTAAAGTTTGGCCGTTGAAGGTCACTGAAGGTCAAGTTCAAGGTCACCAAATGAAACTTCATACATGACTTTCTATATGCCCACAATATAAACCTAAGCTCTAACTGTAATAGTTTTGGTGATAGAATCATTGAAATTTCACCATGTGAAGTTTGACTTTCGGGGGTCGCCGAAGGTCAAGTTCAAGGCCACCAATTGAAAGTTCATATATGACTTACTATAAGTGTTCAATACACATATGTTGCCAATCTCCAATATTTTCAAGTCTAGACACCTTTGAAAATTGTCACATTTTGCTTGACCTCAAGTTTGACCTTTCAAGGTCATCTGAGGTCAACTTTAACACAGCCAAAATATAGGTCATATGACACTTCCTATACGCCAATAATACAAACTTAATCTCTAGCTTCCACAGGCGGTTTTGCCAATTCTCCATAAGACCAAATGTTAAGGTACAGCACCCCCACAAGACCCACTTCCATCGATTCAATCAAAATCGCACTGTACAAAAAGTGTACCAAGGTGAGCTGATTGTCAGATTTAGGAAAAAAAAAAGATATCAGACAGAAAAAATTTCTTGAAATTTCAAGTCCTATCTTCTAACATTGTTAACATTTTCCTTCACCTCGAGTGACCTTTCAAAGTCATCTGTGGTCAAACTTAATATTGCCCAAATATAGGTCATATGTGACTTCCTCAGGCCTCGAACTACAGGTGATAAGGGGCACGGCAAAAGTTGCCGTGGTCCATGCTGAAAATAAAAGGGCACTACGGCAAATGTGCCTCCATATAAGGGGCACCACAGCAAAGTCTGCCGCTACCTTGGGGGCACAGCAGCAAATCAACCATGGAGCTTTAGGTCATCACTTTAGCTGATAAAAAGTAAAGGTCCGTAGTCTCAGATGTTCCTCACATAAAGTGACCAATCAGCGTGCACTATGCAAATCAAAACCATTATCAAAAGAAAACGTTTCCCGTATTTTTTTCCCAGCTTGCCATCTTGGAAATTGGCTCAGTATTGCACTGGGACATCATTTGGGCATTGCTATAATGCAAATACAAGCAAAGGACATTCCAATCAATCGCCGGGTCATTGAAAAAAAATAATCATATTTAGCCATTTTGTCCATCTTCTGCCACCCGCGAAATTCGGACTTTCTCCTGCCATTCCAACACTCACACTGACAACAGCGCTAGATACTAGCTATTAAGACCACTTCCCAAGCTTTATTAACTCACAACACGCAACCTGAGAGAATTTCAGGACCTCCATAACTTCGTCAATTTGCCACACTTTGCGGCTGCAGACCGTAATTCGGCATTTTTTTCTTTTTTTGTTCCTTTCACCTGTCGGCATCGTGATCGGAGTTAAAAATAGAGGAGATACACAAATTATTCAAGAATAATTCTGCCCACGATCATAAAGAAAAGGGAAAAAAAAGACAGCTGTAAAAACCAGTGGTGGGTCGTCGGCTGTAACAAAGGGAAGCCAAAACCTCGCCCTTCAAAGCTTAATGACTTAAACCTTTCGCAGTTTGCTTTTCTTGATCAGCAGTTGCTCAAACGAATTGTTAGAAGAACAGTCAATTGAGTCAAATTTATTTTCGATAGCATTGTTATACGTTGCACCACGAAATTATAAGGGGTTTTCTTTCACACATAAATTACGACATAAATTACCATAGGCCTACGTCTTCATAAATTCCGCGCTAAAGAATCTCATGAAACGGCATAGATTCGCAAATTGATTAATGAGGCTCATTAAGCAATAAGCTGTGCAACATCGCATTCTTTACTTCTATATTAAAATTGTAGAAAACGGATTGTCATGGCTTCTTGCGAAAGAAGCTTCGCAAACTAATTTATAAAGACGTATTGATAATTTGCGTCGTCATTTGCTATCGAAAATAAATTTGACTGCATTTGACGGCATTCTACTGCCGTGAACTGGGGCTTTTATAGGTGGGCAGCACGGCAAACAGGTGGGGCATCGACGATGCCGTCGTGAAATTCAAGCCCTGCTTCCTATATGTCGATAATAAAAACTTAATCTCTATCTGCAACCATTTGGCCTCCACAGGCCATGTTGAATATTGTCCATAAGACACACTGTTAAAGTACAGCACCCCCACTTGACCCACTTCCATCAATTCAATTAAAATGGCGCTCGCAATGTACAAAACCCAAAACCAGTGAAGTTGGCACGTTGTGTAAATCGTAAATAAAAACAGAATACAATGATTTGCAAATCCTTTTCAACCTATATTCAATTGAATACACTGCAAAGACAAGTTACTTAATGTTCGAACAGGTAAACTTTGTAATTTTTTGCAAATATTAGCTCATTTGGAATTTGATGCCTGCAACATGTTTCAAAAAAGCTGGCACAAGTGGCAAAAAAGACTGAGAGAGTTGAGGAATGCTGATCAAACACTTATTTGGAACATCCCACAGGTGAACGGGCTAATTGGGAACAGGTGGGTGCCATGATTGGGTATAAAAGCAGCTTCCTGAAATGCTCAGTCATTCACAAACAAGGATGGGGCGAGGGTCACCACTTAGTGAACAAATGCGTGAGCTGATTGTCGAACAGTTTAAAAACAACATTCCTCAATGAGCTATTGCAAGAAATTTTGGGATTTCATCATCTACGGTCCGTAATATCGTCAAAAGGTTCAGAGAATCTGGAGAAATCACTGCACGTGGCGACAAGGGCGAAAACCAACATTGAATGCCCGTGACCTTCGATCCCTCAGGCGGTACTGCATCAAAAACCGACATCAGTGTGTAAAGGACATCACCACATGGGCTCAGGAACACTTCAGAAAACCACTGTCCGTAACTACAGTTCGTCGCTACATCTGCAAGTGCAAGTTAAAACTCTACAATGCAAAGCGAAAGCCATTTATCAACAGCACCCAGAACGCCGCCCGGCCGCTGGGCCCAAGCTCATCTAAGATGGACTGATGCAAAGTGGAAAAGTGTTCTGTGGTCGGACGAGTCCACATTTCAAATTGTTTTTGGAAACTGTGGACGTCGTGTCCTCCGGACCAAAGAGGAAAAGAACCATCCGGACTGTTATAGGCGCAAAGTTCAAAAGCCAGCATCTGTGATGGTATGGGGGTGTATTAGTGCCCAAGGCATGGGCAACTTACACATATGTGAAGGCACCATTAATGCTGAAAGGTACATACAGGTTTTGGAGCAACATATGTTGCCATCCAAGCAATGTCTTTTTCATGGACGCCCCTGCTTATTTCAGCAAGACAATGCCAAGCCACATTCTGCACGTGTTACAACAGCATGGCTCTGTAGTAAAAAGAGTGCGGTACTAGACTGGCCTGCCTGTAGTCCAGACCTGTCTCCCATTGAAAATGTGTGGCGATTATGAAGCGAAAAATACGACAACGGAGACCCCGGACTGTTGAACAACTTAAGCTGTACATCAAGCAAGAATGGGAAAGAGTTCCACCTGAAAAGCTTCAAAAATTGGTCTCCTCAGTTCCCAAACGTTTACTGAGTGTCGTTAAAAGGAAAGGTGATGTAACACAGTGGTAAAAAGGCCCTGTGCCAACTTTTTTTGCAATGTGTTGCTGCCTTTAAATTCTAAGTTAATGATTATTTGCAAAAAAAAAAATAAAGTTTCTCAGTTTGAACATTAAACATCTTGTCTTTGCAGTGTATTCAATTGAATATAAGTTGAAAAGGATTTGCAAATCATTGTATTCTGTTTTTATCTACGATTTACATAACGTGCCAACTTCACTGGTTTTGGGTTTTGTACATTGATGGTACCTAGGTAAGTTGATTGCCCGATTTAGAAAAAAATTTTCATCACGCAGTTTTTGAGAAATTTTTTTTTAAATTTCGCAGTCCCATCTTTAACATTGGGGCCAAAATTTCAAGGGCCCATAAAACAGACAAAAATGATTCAATCAAAAATCCGGAGAAAAAAACCCGTCTGGAGATATGGTCTAGTAGTATGAAATGATAAATTTACACAAAAATTCATCAGGCCAAAAAAAAAAAAAAATGTTCCGGACAACGGTCGCCACACCACGACAATGGCTTATCTGCCCACGGGGCCGGAAAGCTAAAAATAAGGCAAAATACTGTAAAAACCAACACTGGCTCACAGTAGATGAAAAAGAATTACTGGCATTAGGCAGAATTGGCCTACAATGAGTACACCTATAGTTTGGAATGACATTTTCAAACAAAACTGATCATGGTATACATCCAAGCCCAAAGGCCAGGTCATAAATTCAAGTCATGCAATTTTCAAATCTGAACTCTCCATTCAGATGTTCCTTCCTCGTCCTTCGCTCAAACATTTTTATTAATGTTTTCGTCCTCCTCTCTCAATGACACGGTCTTTGGAGAAAAACTGAACACAAAGGAGAAGAAGAGAGATGGTACTGGAGAGGATCACAGTGCAGCCTCTCAGACAGATGAGAGGAAGTGAGCCAGTGCGTTCTCATCGGTCAGAAATACGTCAAAGTGAAAAATCATTATGTTCAGATTGAGGAAAGGACTGGACAGATTGCTGGAAGACTGAACTCGGTAACTGGAGGATAACAGTGAACTATTTACAGTAAAATACCAGCACTGCTGCTTTTGCGAGGATGGAAAATGAAACCGAGGACAGGCCATGGAAAAGAGATCCAAGCTCAATAATCTAGGTGACAAGGGCACTGCAGCTGAGGATGACAGTGGCATGAATTCACTGCAGGCTCTGCTGTTCAGATTGATATGTGGCTGGTAATTTAATAACTTTGATAGGAAAATTTAAGTTTTCCCCACACAAAACGCGAGCAGGAGAGAACCTGCCTGAGTATACTTGCTTTCAGCGGACCTGGAGACGCTGGGTGGGATTTCTAGCCTTTGAAAATGGAGCTCTGACCCTATGTGTTTGACCTCTTCATAAATTGAAGTCCGAAACTCAGCTGATTTAAACCCGAGCAGCAGCGCTGCAGCAATAGTAATGTGAGGTCCTGGTCACTGGGGGCAGCGGAGATGTTTTTATTTCTCCTCTGTGAGTGTGAGGGGTATGGGGTGAGATATTTTCTGTTCTGCTCTCTCATGGTCACCTGTGATTTAGTAAATGATTCCATGAAGCAGATATATCCCATGAGGCACAGTTTAGGTTTTTTTGTGTGTGTGTGTGTGTGTGTGTGTGTGTGTGTGTGTGTAGCTGTAGCAGTAATAGTAGAGGAGGTTTTGTAGCTGTAGCAGTAATAGTGTGTGTGCACGCGCGTGTGTGTGAGTGTGTGTGTGTGTGTGTGTGTGTGTGTGTGTGTGTAGCTGTAGCAGTAACAGTAGAGGTCTGTGTGTGTGTGTGTAGCTGTAGCAGTCATAGAGTGTGTGTGTGTGTGTGTGTGTGTGTAGCTGTAGCAGTAATAGTAGAGGAGTGTGTGTGTGTGTGTGTGTGTTTGTGTAGCTGTAGCAGTCATAGAGTGTGTGTGTGTGCATGTGCTGTGCGCGTGTGTGTAGCTGTAGCAGTAATAGTAGAGGTGTGTGTGTGTGTGTGTTTGTGTAGCTGTAGCAGTCATAGTAGAGGTCATTGCCACCTTGAGCAGGATGGACAGCAACCTACATGTTTAATGCTGAAGAACAGAGATGCTAGTGTTACTGTGTTTGTGTGATTGCGAGTGTATTTTGCTTGAGTGTGTGTGACTCCGTGTTTGATTGCAGGACCACGGTTGAGCTATAGCCACAGTCCCGCTTCTGTCGTCCGTCCGATGTCCGTCTCTCAACTTCTTATAAACAACTCCAAGTTTTTCTGGGCAGATTTAGATCGAATGTAGTGCATATATTTGTCTCATGGCCTTGAGCAAGTGTCGTTAGTTTTTGGCTTGATTCTGAATCCAGTATATCCTCCCTGGCTTCTGATTGGTTGACCCATTTTTGATGACCTCTCTAGTTCTAGTGGTCAGATTGGATCAGATGTGTGTTGGGCCGGACAATACATTTAACGCTGTAAATTTTAGCGCTGTTAAAAGAACCGTTGCCCTGGGGTGAATAGACAAACTTGCTTCCTTTCTTTTATCGATGACTCATACATAATGTGGTTTTGAACAAATGAAACATCAGAGGGCATTTGAAATGCTTCCAGGAATGAAATGCTTAGAAGTCAGATAATTACCAGTGAGGTTGGACAGCTTCCATCACCTTGGCATAATCAGCCTCCCTTAAATCTATTCCTGAGCACTTTGCCTGACTAAGAGTCATTCAGTTTATTTAGCCAACTTGCTTGTCAAAACCAATATGTGGCCTTTAATGATTAAGAAGTGATAATGGAAAGTAGCCAGACCTAACTAGGCTTCCTTGTTAGATTGAAAAAATGAGATTGGTTGATAGACTCTGGAGGATAACAATTGAAAGAATGATCTGAGTTGAATGAAACTTACTCAGCTGACTTGGTGCTTGGGTCTTGATGCACACATGACGCACACGGACAAGTGTGCGCACACACGACACACACGCAGACATCACACACAGGCACACGCGCACATGCATTGCACACGCAAACAAATTTTTTTTTTAGTTCCACAAGTGTTGTTAAACATGTACACACATGCACATGTACATGCATTGCGCACACACACACACACACACACACACACACACAGTGCCTCTCTCACATACACTCAGAGCACAGACGCACGCTCTCACACAGTGAAATTTGGGGAAAGCCAGACAACAGCTTCATTTGACTAATACAGAGGGCAGATCAACGCCCTTCTGACACGGCAACTCACCGAAATATCTGCTGTCAAAATATTGACACGTTTCCCACAGTCACCAGGCAAGCCACGAAACCGAGTGGAAGAAAACGAGCATCTTCCACTGCAGTAAAAGACAGCATTGAGTATTCAATGGATATGAAGGAGGTAAGACATCCCATAATGTCGCTAAAATGAAGCTGGAGTTCTATATTGGGTGAGGGCATTAAAAACCACCTCCAGTGCCAAATCGGTTGGGCCTGATGGAGTTGCTCTTTCTAAAGCTCTAACAGAAAGCAGGGAGTTGAAAATATGCGACTTCAAGAATGACCCGTGTCAGAGTCGCTGAGGTCCCCATCTGTGCGGGGAGAGCGCCAGACGAGAGCATCGCTGAGCCGCTGACAGGCAGCCGGAGCTGCTGGGAAAACACGGGCCGGAGCGCGGAGGATCAAACATGGCCGCAAACACCGACAACATTAAAGAACATGAACCCGAAAACAGCTCGTCGTGCGTAAATGAAAGCCAGCACGAGAAGGGCAGATTGGCATGGAGGTTCTGAAATATGGCTCTCATTAGCAGTGACCCGCACCGCTCACGGTTAACACAACTAACAGTAATAATTGTTTGAAGCCTAATCCTTCCTAAGACTTTTAATCAAAGAAAAACAGACCTTGTAAGCCTTGAATATTCTTCATCTCCAGCTCACCCAACATGAAGAGCTTTAGTATGAAACGGAAACAGGATGTAAAAGCTTACGGTCTGGTGTCAGTGTGATGTTTGACCATTTTGTGCCAAATCAAGGCATCCTCTGACACCGCCGATACCCTGGTCTTGGAAGTTGTTGTGCCTTTTCATTGTGTTAGATTGGGAGCTCATGACTGTGATGCCCTCCTTTACTGGGGGTTAGGTGGACATATGATCTCTTTAGCAGAGCGGGGGGGTGGCAAGAAGCCTTGTGTATGTGCTGCTGGGACTCTCCGTGGCAAGGAGGGAGGGAGGGAGAAAGGGAGGCAGAGGGAGAGGTAGAGAGGGAGGGAGAAAGGGAGGCAGAGGGAGAGGTAGAGAGGGAGGGAGATGGAGGCAGAGAGAGGGAGTGAGTGAGTGTGGGTGAGGTGGAGAGAAGGAGGGAGAGAGGGGAGAGATATTAGAGAGCAAGAAAAAAAATGGACATGAGGGCATGCTGGCACGGACACACACGCACACACACACACACACACACCTCTACTATTACTGCTACAGCTACACACAAACACACACACACCTCTACTATTACTGCTACAGCTACACACAAACACACACACACCTCTACTATTACTGCTACAGCCACACACACACACACACACACACACACACACCTCTACTATTACTGCTACAGCCACACACACACACACACCTCTACTATTACTGCTACACACAAACACACACACACACCTCTACTATTACTGCTACACACAAACATACACACACACCTCTACTATTACTGCTACAGCTACACACAAACACACACACACCTCTACTATTACAGCACACACACACACACACACACACACCTCTACTATTACTGCTACAGCTACACACAAACACACACACACCTCTACTATTACAGCTACACACACACACCTCTACTATTACTGCGACAGCTACACACACCTCCACTACTGCAAACCCCAATTCCAATGAAGTTGGGAAGTTGTGTAAAACATTAATAAAAACAGAATACAATGTTTTGTAAATCCTTTTCGACCTATATTCAATTGAAAACATTCAACATATTCGCTCATTTTGAATTTGATGCCTGCAACACATTCCAGAAAAGTTGGGACAAGGGCAACAAAAGACTGGGAAAGTTGAGGAATGCTCAAAAAACACCTGTTTGGAACATTCCACAGGTGAACAGGTTAATTGGAAACAGGTGAGTGTCATGATTAGGTATAAAAGGAGCATCCCTGAAACGCTCAGTCGTTCCCAAGCAAGGATGGAGCGAGGTTCCCCACTTTGTAAACAACTGCATGAACAAATAGTCCAACAGTTTAAGAACAACGTTTCTCAACATGCAATTGCAAGGAATTTAGGGATTTCATCATCTACAGACCATAACATCATCAAAAGAATCAGAGAATCCGGAGAA
Organism: Gymnothorax javanicus; assembly: GCA_029692085.1. Classification (NCBI taxonomy): domain Eukaryota; kingdom Metazoa; phylum Chordata; class Actinopteri; order Anguilliformes; family Muraenidae; genus Gymnothorax; species Gymnothorax javanicus. The sequence goes on along the minus strand of CM056205.1, from coordinate 53,442,405 downwards.
ATCTCTACACGTAAGCGGCAAGGCCAAAAACCAACATTGAATGCCCGTGACCGTCAGTCCCTCAGGCGGCACTGCATTGAAAACCAATATCATTCTGTAAAGGATATTACCATGTGGGCTCAGGAACACTTCAGACAACCATTGTCAGTTAACAGTTTGTTGCTACATCTACAAGTGCAAGTTACACTTCTACCATGCAAAGCGAAAGCCTAATACCAACACCACCCAGAAACGCCGCCGGCTTCTCTGAGCTGGAGCTCATCTGAGATGGACTGACGCCAGCCAAGTGGAAAGGTGTGCTGTAGTCTGACGAGTCCACATTTCAAATTGTTTTTCGAAATCGTGGACGTCATGTCCTCATGTCAGTAAAAGAGTGCGGGTAATAGACTGGCCTGCCTGCAGTCCAAGCCTGTCTCCCATTGAAAATGTGTGGTGCATTACAAAGCGCAAAATACGACAACGGAGACCCCGGACTGTATAGCAACTGAAGTCATACATCAAGCAAGAATAGGAAAGAATTCCACCTACAAAGCTCCGACAATTAGTGTCCTCAGTTACCAAACACTTATTGAGTGTTGTTAAAAGGAGAGGTGATGTAACACAGTGGTAAATATGCCCCAGTCCCAGCTTTTTTGGAACGTGTTGTAGGCATCAAATTCAAAATGAGCGAATATTTAAAAAAAAAAAAAAAAAAAAAAAAACAAAGTTTATCAGTTTGAACATTAAATATCTTGTCTATGTAGTGCACTCAATAGGCTTTATGCACAGCTCCACTACTTCCTGAACTTAAGCCAGCTCCTTTATTTCCTGTCTTTCATTATTGGACAAACTAATTAATCCAGGTGTGCCTGACCATTGTTGTTGTGGGGTCAGGCACACTTGGATTAATCAGTTTGTCCAATAATGAAAGACAGGAAATAAAGGAGCTGGCTTAAGTTCAGGAAGTAGTGGAGCTGTGCATAAAGCCCATTGAATGTAGGTCGAAAAGGATTCGCAAATCATTGGATTCTGCTTTTATTCACGTTTCACACAATGTCCCAACTTCATTGGAATTGGGGTTTGTGTAACTGCTACAGCTACACACACCTCCTCTACTATTACTGCTACAGCTACACACACCTATACCTACTCGCCCTTCACACATTCAAGTGGTGACAGATTGACTATGATGGAAGGATGGTATGGTTTTTAATGGACAGCCATACAGTCTTCAAAGGCCATATTTGTTCCATCTTTGTTCCCACTTGCTAACATGCTGTGACAAGCAAGCAATGCGCTAAAATCTGCAGACACCAAACTAACATACGCATTTTAGCCTAATAAATTCAAAAACTCTTCAACCTTCTTACCCCTGTTAAGGCTCCTTGTGTGAACCAGCAGCTACCGGGATAAGACTATAATTAACATCACTCAAAATGATTGACGACAAAATGTAAATTCGTCAAGGCAGCATGTTATACCTTAAACAAACAAAAAACTTGAGTAAAACAGGAAAGAAACTATCTTTAGGTAGCGCTATTCCTACACAGTCAAACTTCTGATAAAATTCCGGGACAAAAATAAAAGACGGCTTGACTGAAACGCGCCACTAAATTATTTGGGTCCCATCGGTGTTCTCCAGCAATATTTGGCACAAGCTGGTTGTCCTGCAAAGCAGGGTGTTAATTCTGCCCAATGCCAGTATCCTCTGACCAACGAGCGAACTCCAATTAAATTCCCCAGCTGTGAGCAGTTAGCTCTTGAGCGCTAAAGCCAGCACCTCAGGAGCTCGGCAGCTTACCCCGAATCACATAGCCGTCCAGCGCAGCCTCCATCCGATCCAGGGCCTCTTTCCGACTCGAGCCGTACGAAACCAGCTAGAGAGAGCAGGACATGAGACGGTGAGATAATCAATCACAGGCTCGGAGAGCGACATTCACACACAAACACGGTGCGGCCCCCTGTCTCAACACTGACACAAGTTCTGCTTGTTGGCTTTGCATCAGGGCTTCATGATTTATTTAATCGCGATTATTTTAAGCTTGTAAGAATCACTGCCACTATGAGGCGAACAGGCAAGCTTGGTTTTTTTTTTTCCTCCATGAGTCACACCTGATGCAGTCTTATACAAATGGTAATCAATCATCAGAAACCAGCTTAAACTCTTCTGAGAAAAAATAGTGTTGAAAAGTTAGCCATGCTAGCGTTGTTGGACCGCCTCCATCATCTTTTTAAGGTATGAAGGTATTCTATGATCTTTTAATTAGCCTTCCTTAAATCTGTTCCTATGTACTTTGCCTGAATAACAATCAAGCAAATTAGGTAGCCTTCTTGACTAATGAAAACCAATATGTAGCCTTTAATAATTAAGAAGTGATAATGACATGCAAACAGACCACACAAGGCTACCATGTCAAAAGAAAGCCAATAATCTGAATCATTCGAAAAAAATCTTTCTCAGAATTCCACCACCAACTGCCTTTTAGACAGATTAAAAGTAAAGACTTAAAAAAACCTGACAAACACATTCAGGGAAATTTGGCCAGTTTCAGCATCATTTAAATTTATAAATACTAAGAACAAAAAAAATTGGATCGTCTGCCGATTCAATATTGAGCGAATCAACGGTTTGATTGCTAATTGAACAAAGTAGAGAGCTGTGAGAGCAGCAAGAGTTATTGTTTGTTAAAAGCAAATGATTCTGCAGACCTTTTCGTAGCTCTGGTCAGCAGGACAGATACTGATAGCAGTTCTGCGGAAGGATTTCACATGACCACTGACATTCGGCAGCCTTTCATTCCAGACGGCACAGGTGTGATTTGTGGAAAGGAAGAGAAGAAAGCTCGAAGCAGTTATTCTTATTATGCTTAAAATAACCGTGATTCAAGTAATCGTGCCGCCTTGCTATTCACTTTTGGAAATTGCACTTTAAATTGATGAAAAAAAAAAAAAAAAAAAAAAAACACAAACAAGCTGCCCACTGAAATTTGTGGGGACAAACATTTTTTTTTTGTCTTTTTGCCAGGGTCACTGTCCAAGCACAAAGACACATTAAACTGCCACGTGTGAAATACTAAAGACACCCCCCAAAGGCTATCATTTTTCATTGAAGCAATTACTAGGGAACTGCGTGCATTACAGAAATGCAAAGAAATATCCTAAAGGGACTACGAATGGGGCAAAATAAAGTAAATCAAATAAGTAATTCTGCGCAGGACACATTTAAAGCTTAGCACAGCTACAGTACCACACCGCTGCACATCCTCTGTCACTGTCGAAGTATTTTTGAATTCTCACGTGATAAGCCAGTCCTAACGGACAACTGATCGCACGGCCGTGTGCAGGTGTTTGGTAGCGGGGGAACATATTGCGGCATGTTACTGTATTTACACGGAACAAAAGGCACTGCCAGTTATGACATATGAATACCTGAGCCAGTGTCTCCGGAGACCAATTACCACGGGACATTGCTGGTGCAGCTCCAGGACCGCGTCTGGCCATTTCCTTTCTTACATTTTATTCTCAATCAGGCCAGAAATTGGAAAGTGAAATTTGCTAACTTCGAAAAAATAAATCCACAGATATAGTGGGCACCAGTTTTCATGGTCAGTAACATCATTTCATGACTATGATTCCGTTGGCAGAGTCAGCCGCCAGATCTGAATCCAACTGAACACACATTTACATGCTGAAGAGGACCTGAAGGATAAAACTCCCAAAAACAAGCAGGAACTGATGATGGCTGCAGTACAGGCCCAGCAGAGCATCACCAGGGCAGATTCCCAGCCTCCAGTGGTAATGGTGCATCAGAGACTAGCAGGCAAAGGATTTGCAACTAAATGATAACAAGAGCATAAGTAAACTAAAAATATGCCCATCGCCACACACATTGTCAGTACAAGCAATGAAGAGAAGGTCGTATCGTAAGAAGGGGAAGGAGGTACAAAGTGATATCCCATTTTATGTGATTGGAAAATATGGTGGGACTAGCCATTAATTGCACATAACATAATAACAGATTTTCATAATCACAAATTAAAACAAAAACTGATATTTTTGAGGATTACAACATTGTCAAGTGTTTCTTTTCAACGCACACAGCAAATTTGAATTTGACTGGATCATCCAAGAATCGAGGAAGTCCAGGGAGTCTCGACCCAGTAGCATTTTCTAAGTTGATATTGCAAAGGGGAATAACTTTTGATGAAAACATCACAAGAGTTCTCAAAAACGCACTCGCGCACTCTCACCCATGAACAATTACGCAAATTTCATTTGGAAACAATCAAAAAAAAAAAAAAAAAACTCTTTGATGCATTGCATTTACAAGAAAACTTCACAAACAGAAAGATGAAGAGACAGACGTACAGTTGATGGACATATGAAAAAAAAAGATAACTTCATTCATTATCCTGTTAAACTGTCCAATATCTTCTGATGTGCTCTAAGCGGGAAATATGTAAAAAAGGTGCTGTGTTCCCCAAACAGTTCATCCGATACGAATTAAATTAAAGCTGACAGTCTACACTTCACCCTCACTGTTAATGTCCAATGAATTATGGTTTTCACTGTATGAGCCTCCTGTGGCCAGCAAAGGATGAACAATGACAACTCACAGTTTTCCAAAAGAGAGGCGTCATTTCATTTCACATGCGAGGTGGAAGATACTCAATCGCATGCTTGTGCAGAGAATTGGTCACGGGCGTCCTGACAGCCAGTAGGGGCCACACAGAAGGTAGAAACACCACCATCTATGTCAACTAAACCCTACCCATAATTCCCTAGTCCTGCAGGCCACAGTCCCCATGGATATGGGCCGGATTCAGTCAGAAAGCCGGTTCTGAATAGTTAAACTAACACTTATATTTTCCCAGAGAAATAATTCAACGATAATCTTCTTTAACCACACAGCAAGTGAAAAGTCACTCGTCCAACTGCATATCGCTGGTTTGTGGTTTGACCTTCCTTGGACCACTGCTGGTAGGTATTGACATCTGCTGACTGGGCGCACCCCACAAGCACTGCCGCTTCAGAGATTTTCTAACCCGGTCTCATGGCCTTAAAGGAGCTGCGTCACGATTACTGAGCATGCTCAGAATTTAAATCCTTAGAAAGTGAATCTGCAAGTCATAATCTGATTCCTTACTTACCAATCCGTCTTCATTTTCCATTGTATTTATGTATTTTAGTTGCTCTGCCATTATGCTTTTTATATTAAGGAGCTTTCTATGGAAACTGGAGGATTCAAAACGTTATTTTAAGCGTTAGCCAAGGGATACGAAGATAGTGGTTGCCATTGCCAATAATCATAGAAGAAAAATACCTTCTAGATTCTAACTTGCAGTCGAGCGGATTTACTTCGTTCAAAGTTGCGAGCGTGCGCAGTAATCGTGACACAGCTCCTTTACTGATGTAGCCCTCGTCAATGTTGCTTTGGTCCCATTTCTACCACATCGACTATAAGTGCCAACTGTTTGCGCACTCGAGCTGTAGATCTTGTTATGAGCTAATGATGGTGATTTGCTTTATCTGGGGGAGGTCACGTTTTGGCTCATTGATGTATATTAAATCATATCTTCCTAAATATAATTCTTACACAAGAGCAGTAAAGCTGAAAGTACAATGTGAATGTGCTTGTCACGTTCATTGATTCGCTTTTCATTCACCAAAATAACTGCAGTAAACAATTAAAAATTTTGAATAGCACAAAGAAATGTTTTCACAGCAATTCCTGAAAAGCATGGGTATTAAAATGAAAAACATGAGGACTTACCTTGGAGATCATGGGGTCGTAGTAGATGCTAATGTCACTCCCTTCCTGAATCCCACTGTCGACTCGAACCTACAGAAAACATGAAAGCATTTCAGCCAACAGCCCACAAAATGGGGGAAAAACCAGTCAGTCCATTAAACACAGACAAACTGAAAGGATTTTCCAGACAATATTTAGTAGGTGCATCGACTCAACTGTGAAACTCTCCATAGTCCTTCAACATAAATTTCATTTTTCTTTTGTTTTTTTGTACAGAGGATAGCAGAATGTCAACTTTATACATATCACACCATCATTTTGCTGTTATTCAGTCCTGTTCACTATTAAATATATCATTTTTATACAACAGCAAAGATATTTTTAAATTCATTCAAGCTTTATTTAACCAGAAAGTTCCTGCTGCATCTCTCTGTCTTACAACACCTTGTCCAGACCGCAGCACAATACACACAAAAAATAGGACCAATGGCCCTGTAGCTCACCGGCCCATCATTTGAGCCAATTGCTCAGCATTTTTGAGAAGGTAGACATTGTTCCAAGGGGGCTCCATACCAAATTAGGTAGTTTCGGAGAAGATTTTTAAAGTTTTCAAAAGGAAAAAAAAAAAAAAAAAAAAAAAAAAAATCATAAAAAATGAAAGAAAAAAAAATTTCACAAATCTGAACAATCCTGGGAGACATTGCCCCAGGGTCCATACCAAATTTGAAGAAATTTGGGCCAGTAGTTTCAGGGAAGATTTTTAAAGATTTTGGTAACGGATGACAATCACGATCAAGACTACGACGCTGGACGCCACCTGATCACAACAGCTCACAGCCTATCAGCCAGTCAGCTAAAAATGCACACTGATTACGAATTCAACAAAACGGAGCATGAGAGCGCAACAAGTTAGGCTAAATCACATAGAATCACGACAAGAAATTGAAAGACAACAGTTTCAACCATTAAAATCATTTACATTCTTCCTTAAAGGTTTCTTGTATGATCATTTTAAAATCATGAATTGAAGGCCATGTGTCCAGCTTGGTACTTTCTTGGAATTGACCCCCAGCCCATGTATCTCAGTCTG